>DWIC01000848.1:0-10331 GCA_018248135.1 Battus belus | reverse complement strand
ATATATATATATATATATATATAATAGTCTCCTCATTTCTGAATATCGTGTACATCTTAAACCGCTTCGGACGGAAACGATCACAGATTCTTTCTATGCTATCTTTTGCTTTCCATAGGTCAATAGAGTAACGGAGAGTTCGGTTATTGATTGATCATCTGACCAGCTCGTAGTTGATCGATCGCCAACGTGGTCATGGTCACTTACCGTCTACTTTCCCCACAACGTTAGTCGATGTTATCTGGTTGCCTATGGGTTATATGGCCAAAATAACTTGTCTCGTTGGTAGCATTTTGTGGAGAGCATGAATTTAATCGTAAGCTGTTCGAGGATAGTTTTATTGGTTGGTCATATTTTTTATGTCAAGCAGTTATATGGGTAATCTTTTCTTTTGTATTCTTTAAATGACATGAATGAAACGCGGAAACGATTACTAATGAGTGATAAAACAAGTCAATGTACGGATTAAAGGACTACGCAGTAATTAAAATTGACAAACGCGATAATGGCTTGACTTTGCGATTACATCTGAAATACATTTCCTTCGTGTGAAGGTAATAGATAAAAGTGAGCACTTCGAACGTCATTACAAGATTCTATTTGCGTTTTGATTTCTTGTATGAAAGTATATAAAATACCCTATTTATCTTTTGTATCTGTAATCACAATTCTTATAATTTAAACATGGACAAAGAAAACGTTACGAGGAGCTTTCTGGTCAATTAACCATTGTGCAATGTCACGATACTGATGGCATACTATTAATTACTCGGGACTAAACGCGAAATAATAACACATGCTTTGCATGCGGAGGCCGCAGTTGCAGTGAGTCACATTAGCGGTGGGATTTCATGTCGACACGCTAAACCACCATAAAGCTTAATATTACCTGACGTAAGCGACCAAAACCTTCGTTCAGACCAGCCGTATTCAACGAATATAGTATTGCACTACTCGAGCTTTCCTAACGACTGACTCATATAAAATTTTTAGATTCTCGCTAGTGTTTTAAATGAATAGTATACAGAAACCGAAATAAACTCTCTTCTTCGCAAGTGAATTACATTCGCAGACACAAATTCTGGGCTGTCGTCCAATATAATCATCTCGCGTAATAATTCAATATTAACAACATCTTGAAATTCCCGACTGCTACGAAATTGGGAATATGAAGACACTTGGCAGATAATCAACTTGAACGTAATAAACGTTGTTTGCATCGAATTAGCTACAAATTGTGTTGCGATATGTTTCAAGTGAATTATTGGTGACATCGGCCAGACCGTGTATTTGGATATTAATACATATATAATACAGACAAATACATATTTATGTAAATAAAGTCGATACGATACTAAGCCGTGCGCTGCTTTTGTGATTGTTGATATTATATATTTCTATTCAGATTGTGAATTAAAATCTGTGTATGCTAATTGCGTACGTAATAACGTTTCGTACACTGTATACTTGTAGTATTAGTTTATTATGATTTATTGACTATTATTTAAACGTAGCAACATTGACACGGAATGAATGCATTGAATTGTTATATATTAAAATTGCGCGATCGTGCAGCTGGCCGTTCTTGCGTCGTTAAAGTCAAAGTCACCCCGTGATTCAGGCAGTATAAACACTGAAGTTATTGCTGTCACGGTTAATTTTATTGCACCAGTGTGTACTTACAATGCATGTTATTATTGCATTTTCAATCGCACATTATCGGTTACTACCGGTTCACCCGCGGGCCGTGTCGTAATGCTAAATTTTAGTTAAGGACAAGCAATCGCAATTGGTTTGTTTATATTGACATTTCTCAATTTATTTCAAAATTAAATTGAAGGTTTCGATGTATATCTGTAAACTATCTAACTATCTATTTGTAAAAATAATATCTATATAAATATACATTTTCGTTTTTTGTCAACGTCAAAACCGATAATAATGATGTAGCATCGAGCGCAGAGTCGAAATATAAATGAAATTGTATCAACGAATTAGCATCAACACATCGGAATCAATAGAGCTGTTGAACCTTTCAACATATCAAGTGGCAAATTACACGCTTCAGATACGATCGAAAGATCAAGAACGTGAAATACCATAGACGGCACAATAAATACTACAATACCGGCCAAACTTAAGAGCGCTAACACACTGGTGTGTTAGTAACCATTGTTATTACATAAAGAAATTACATTGATCAGCTCTACGTTGTAAATTAATACGGTAAAGTACTACGGTTATTTAAGCATAAATCTTAGGGCCACCTAAACTGAAGAAATTACTACTTACCATCAGATGCCTGTCCAGTCTACACACACCTAAAGCGAAAGCAAATGCTCTCGTAAGGCGCGTGTACGTAAATACATAAAACTTTTTAATTCAGTTGAGTTTAAGAAAGAGTTCAATTATGGAATGTTTTATCAATTATTTCCTTATACAAAGTGCATAAATGATACTTATTGGTTTTAACATTAGTTGAGTAATTACAATTTATTTAATTGCAACTCTGAATATATATTTCCTCATAAATTGAGATACTTTTTTAACATTTAACCGTTATTTAAATTTACTTTAATGCCTGTAGATCTTCGTCTAAACGGATCGCTGTATACGGGGAGCGTAAGAGCGGTCCAGAAAGGAAATCTTAGGGGAGACCTAAGTCTGGCAAAAGGCGTCTATCGGCTGATATTATGATAATGATTGTAATAAATTTCCTTACAGACGACATAGTAAAATCCTAATCAAGGAAAATATTTTATGAATCGTCATGAAACCTTTATCATTCGATTATTATCATTCATTATATAAATATGTTGAGATGAGGGGATATGTCAACGTTCGATACACAAGCTCCCCTGTGTTCGGTTACCGATTATTCTCTACAAGATACATATAAACAAATGCTCTGACTTGTATAATAAACAATTGGTTTCAACAATTATACGTAGTTTAGTGTACAGTCATCTTTACAGCTCAATAAAACGTGCAGTTCGAGATAACCTTCACGAACGTCAAACGGGCCGATTGTGTAATCGTGGTGGGAGCTGTTAAGCCAACAAAGGTACCCTTCAAAGGAGCGCGTTGTAAATCATACAAACGGTCGTTAGAGGCGCGTGCGGAGCTCGATAATGGCGATAATGTTGCGCCAATGTAATATAATCTTAATATGTAAGCATGTAGTTTATAATTTGCTTTGTTATTTAAACGTTTGAAACATTTGTTTGCCCCTTAGTTGCAAGCCGGTGATAAATGGTTCGGAACAATTGCCTTTTGTTCAGGAATCACGTTCGATCTGTTGATTACTTCTTCAATAAGTTGACACTTCTTCGAGAGTCTTTTGATATTTGATGCTGAGAAGGCTATTTACCTTTCAGCCACAAAAAAAATGCTTAAGATTATGTATATTTACATAAGATCATGCTTACAAACATATTGTATTACCATTACGTTTAAATTGACAAATCTCTTACATAACAAATGTTGGAATCATTGTAATAGAGAAAAGTATACACAAATATCTACTTTGTCTAAATGTCGTAGTCCATAAAATAAAAGCAAAATGTCCGAACAGACGAAAGATTTGTATAAAAAAAATTCTATCGCTGAAAATATCGGCTTAATTTTAAATTGAAATAGCGTCGAGGGAGCAGCCGCGTGAATAAATTATTCAAGCTGATGCTTCCGCGATGCGCGCTGCTGCTGGATTATATCGCCGACGAGCTCTGGCCGGCTTGCGACACTCGCTATTGATGCCGTCTATTTTTACCAGAGCTTTTAGTATTTTCATCTCCTAATATCACTACGTGGGATTAAAAAAATGTATGCAAAAGCTACGTTAAAAAAAATTTTGTGATTAAAATTTATCTCGTATAGATCAACATCTAATGACGTTGTGTCAGCCGATAGACGCCCACTACAAGGTATAAGCCTCCCCAAAGAACGTCATGATGATCGGTTTAGCGCTGGCCGTATCTATTGACTTTTCATAACATTCGCTAGGTCGTCGGTCTGCCTGAAGTGTGGTCGCCCATAGAAAACCTTTCAGCACAACGGTAGTCGGTTGAAAAAGAGATGTGCCCCGCCCTGCGCGACTTGAGACCATCAATCATACATAAGTTTAAATTACATCTGCTAAATATATTATACACTTGCGATGGGATAATTTACATAGTGATTCCAAAACAGCATCTGTACAGAAAACAGGTTCCCGCAAATGAATAACGTTTTCATGATTGGTTATTTTCGTCCAGTTCCGCATTGGCGCCGGGTTCACCTTGACCGGGGCTTTCGTTCCACGGAAGATCCAGTAAACGATGACCTTCCTGCCCTCGCACGGATGTAACAAGAACTAATGTTTGAAGGGTAAAATAATGAACTCATGGATCATTCGTACAACGATACCTAACGCTACACTTTCTTTTGGTTTCCACTTGTTTTTGTGGCTAAATCGGTCGATTGTTAAAACAGGATAAACCTTTCGTAAATAAAGTCTTGCAAGCTGTATTAACACATGTTTTTGTAATGGACAGGTAAAGTAATGAATCATTATAACATACAAATTTGCCAGTTTTATATTGTGATGTTCTATATATAATAAGTAGTTTTCGGCTTAAGGTGATATCTGATTTGAACATAAGTTAAATTTTAAACATAAGTTTAAATTGAGGTGTTTACAAAGATTTTCTTTGATTCGACCGGCGTTAGTCGTAAAATCTAATTCTGTTCCGCATTAAAACGCTCTTTTTATGGCGCGTTAAGCAAAACACGGACTATGGTTAGTACTGCTATTCAGCAAGGCAACTGCGTAGATTTTTAAACAAACTAAATTTTGGCGGAATATTTAGTTGTAGTTATGTTTCGAGGTTGTAAACTAAATGTTTATTATAATGAACAATTAAGGCATCACTTAATAATTTGACATGTCTAGAGCCCTTTAGGAGCATTGTAGATTAATAAGAAAGGCCGTTGAATTGAAAGAATAAATAGTTTTTTACCCGACTTACACTGCGACCCAAAAGGTGTTTGCAGAATCTGCGGGTGCAAGAGGGCAAGTAAGTAAGTAATGTAGTGTAAGTAAGCAAGTTTGAGGGTCCTTGGGGAGTCTCGGTTCGGGTCGTTATTTCCCCGTATACGGGTATTAACGGTCTACACGTCAATATGAATCGCATATGAAAGGTACGAGGAAATTGAATTAATTCACGTAATACTTTATATAGGTCATTAGTGAATTTAAATCTATTTTGCATTTCGATGCATATCATTTTACATTGTCATGTGTTCCGAAAGAGATACGAGTTTGTATAAGCTGTTATATTTTTGCCAAAAGATGGAATACGTGAGTTTTCTATGTATAATGACGTCGACATCCCTCTTTTTTCCTTATTGCCCATTACTATATTATGGGAAGCTTTCTTCTAATTTGACTTTTCGCGTCCTGGGATAACATGCGTTAACATATGAATCACAAATTGTGTAACAGTAAAATAGATTACTGGTTAAAATATTTTAAGTATCGTTCATAAAATTAAACGAATCCACAATCAATACAGAGTTTATAAATAATAGCGTTATCAATGATTTTAACAGAATGGAAACTTGTGAAGTGTCAACTGTTGTCGAAGCATAATCGCCTTTGCATATTTTAGAGCTTCATAATGAAACTCAATTGTTCACATATTTTTCATGAAACAGCACGAAACATGCTATACGTCAAGCATTTGTTTTATTGCAGATATTCTAAGAAATATTGTTATAATTGTACACGTAATAACAAGTTTGAAATTTAGACTGAAAAGTTTAAATATGCGACAATTTAAAGATCAGAACTATCCCCTGTACGCACGCTGCTACTGGTTTTTGAATGACTAGGTATTATTCTTTTTTGGACTTGATTAGTTTGTGTTCGTTATAAATACGCATTAAATTCTATGAACGATATTAAAAG
Source organism: Battus belus (assembly GCA_018248135.1). Taxonomy (NCBI): domain Eukaryota; kingdom Metazoa; phylum Arthropoda; class Insecta; order Lepidoptera; family Papilionidae; genus Battus; species Battus belus. The sequence goes on along the minus strand of DWIC01000848.1, from coordinate 4,384 downwards.
CTTTTATCTCATTGTGCACAGTTTCAATTTATAGAATAAATTCATGAGTTAAATAAAATTGGTGTTAGATAACGTGTCTTTATTATATAAACTAACGAAAGAAGTCCAATAATATAAAGCATCCGGTATACATTTATTGTATACGTACGACTTCTTGCAAAAGGTTATAAGAGAAAGTTAAAAACATATGGCAAAACTGCGGAGATATTTAGTAAGAGTTGCGACATTATTGCGTGGGAAGAAAAACGAAGCTCGTATGCAAACGAATTGAAAGGTAATCTCTCTAAGAAATAACAAATTAAAACTGAATTACGAGCCTCTTACAATCAAAAGAGATCTTATAAAATTTCACGTTTTCAATCTATCGCAACAAGTAAGTCTCGATTCTATTGCACGATGGGAAAATTTCCAACAAGATTATGGAATTGTACCGGCATTACTACTTTGTCAGATAATTATTATCGTCAATTTGCTCTAAGTAATTATTGTCATATCTATATACATAACTTGCTTTAATTCAGATATAAACATTAAATTTGATTACTCTCTCTATTCATGGTCATCTGCAATTTTCCTGCATAGATCAAGTTTATTTTCGAGCCTTTGGCTATTTTTGACACATCTAAACTAAATAAAATAAAATTATATGGTGAAATTATTTTATTAGCTATTATATTAAATATCTTCATTCTTGTTCATTATGTAAGGACTAAATAATTTATCTTGGTACCTGGTACAAAGTTTTAAATGTTTTTTAATTAATCGAAACTTCCAATCTCACTCAACCCCCGAGCAACGCGACGTCAAGGTCATTAACTGTTTTTACAAAGGTCGTCCGTCGAACCTTGTCTGCGTTCGGGTGAGAGGGGATGATCCACGCACGGGTGAGGTACTGTCGGTTGCGGGTCGTTGACCTCCTTCAGACGCCTTTTTAATGTGAGGTTTCCATTATATATACCTTGGAGTTGGAGAAAATTTAGTTTCGTGGTAGATTATCTTTAATGACCTATTTGAGGAACCAAGGTATTACAGATATTTGTATGCTGTTACAAGTGTCACAATTATGATTATGTGACAGTTATGATAGTAGTTACGTCTTCGAAGAACGTGTATGGATTAGATTGCTGACAATCTGTGGGGAATCTTTATAAGGGTACTTGCATATGACGAGCATCTGTGTACAAGTAAGATTTGTAACAGATTAAGAAACAAGAAAAACGGATCAACGCTTGATAGTCGATTGCTCCAATGGTAATCTACCATAAATTTTTGCAACGTTTATGTATATAAAAATAAGCCAAATACCGGTAAAAAATTGTTTACATGACGATGACATTATATTTATTTATTGCACGAACGTTCAATTGTAAATTAGCCAATGAGATGCATCTATTATGTCTAAGCGAAATAATTTAGATAATAAAGCACTTCCTCCTGCAGTAACATTTGATCTAGAATGTTCGTGTCTGAATAACAGATAAGGTTATGGATAATTTCCGTCTAGAGTAGCGTATCTCTGCCATGTTCCCACTGCTATCAATCGTCCGGATTGTGAATCATTTTTACATGAATACAGTCATGAGTAAGTGCCATATTAATAAAATTTATAAATATTTTATAACTTACTGCGTTTTTTAAAAAATTATCATTGCATATTATTCTTTCATAATTCTAAAGAATAATAAGAACGAAATGAAATATGAGCGGTGTGCTCTCGAGCGACAGGTTGCAAGCCTGATGATCATGTTACACATATAGTGGTGGTCCTTTATCCATTGTAATGGACCTGTTCCCACGCGTGTGACAGACGCGCGTACTGAGGGAATGTAAATTTAAATAAATTATCTATTGTACATTAAATTTTTAAATTCGTTAACAAATTAAAAAGATAATTCGCAATTTTGTTTTATATTTTATTGTGTATTATAATTACCATTATTAAATGCGGAAATGTAATTTGTTGTGAACAAATAGTCAAGGAAGCATTTGAAAGGACATGCCGACGCGTAGTATATGCGTCTCTTCGACCTGTGACCATAAATATGTGTAGAGCCGGGACCACACCGACAGCAATGCGGAATCGCAAATAAATAAGGAGTTTAGCGAGCGTCAGATTTAGCGGACGCGTGCGAAGTATTCGCGGCACCGCTGTTAAACCGTTTAACGTTCAACTATAACTGTTGCGAGCAAATGATCCCGCCACGCTCGACGGAACAGACCTCGCGCGCCTCTACTTTGTTGCATTTGTTAACCCGCCTCCTTATTTCGTTGTGTTTAATAAGACATTTAACATAGTAATACTTATATCAAAGTGACTTCTGTAAGCTTATCACATAAACAAATTTGGATATCAAATGATGTGCACCTGAACTTCAATAATGTGAAATGAACGGGAGTTCATGTATTATGAACTACGACAAAACAGAAAAGAAATTTGTAATATAAGTATTGTTCCTTTCTACAGCAGTCGCTGTTCTGTAACCATATATACACAATTATAACAAGATAACATTTCAAACTTTTCATGATTTAAAAATATTTAATTATAAAGATCACTGAAAAAAAGGCCAATAAGCAGTAGTATGAGTTATGCGATCTGCCGATTGTAACAAAAATAAGCTTTTGTCTTTGAAAAGATAGTAAATTCAAATATAATACTGCAACAATATACATATACCCACTATAATCATTCTTGCATGTCTTTTAAGAAAGAGCAAAATAAGCACCTTTGAACGCAGAGTGACGTCATGCTCGGAGCGGACGATGAGATAATGCTGACTTTATAATGGACAGCTCGCTCAATAACAAATGGTTTGTAATTTAGCCGAGGTCGTTGGCAGGATCGTTCGAGAGCGTAGCTACCTGATGGCGCGATCCAATACAATTGTTTTGTTTTTTAAACATTCAAAACACGTCCACGAAAACAAGTTTGATCTTAATATAATAGAACCTCTTACGGTATAACAAAAATGAAAGTTTTTTAGAATTTTTTAAGTACATTTTAGGCCAAACGTTTGTTATCGCTCACATATTCTTTTTAAAGAGAAAAATTAACACGATCATTTATTGCCCTCTTAATAGTTTGTTTCAAGAGATATTTACATAATGAGTTTTACATTGTTCAGTAGACAAGTTGATGAGGACGCAAAAATAGACGGATACATTAAGGTTCTAGAATGGAGACTAAAGACGAACAGATGCTCGATACAGGACGTTTCTAAGCGGTCCTATTGAATATCTATTAAGGAGACCTATGTTAGTGGGTGTCCTATGGCTGTAATGATGACTTGTTATTACTTCAAAAATTGTTTAAACAAAACTAGAACAATATAACCTGTAATAATTACAGAGGTTCTTTATCTTTTATCCTTCAGCATTACAACAGGATATCGAAGTGAGACAGTGATCTTTGCGCGCGTAAGGACCTGGGTCAAGAGCAATTTAACACGTTCCTGTTTATACGTGATGATAATAAATGACCTACATTGAAGGTATTGTAAGATCTCGCAATCGTGCAAGCACTCTCGGCTGGGAAATGGAGTGAAATTGAATTTCAACAGCAATTTCATTGCATTGATTGCTTCAACAAAGTTTATGAAGGTCTAGTTTAAGCCGTAGCTTCGATTGAAGTTTTACTGTGCAACTTATGTCTGATGATCTTTTCCCGTTATCGATACCAACGTGAATTAACGACAAATCGGTTGCGGATGTTTTTTTAGGGTAGATTCTCATTATTGCGTTACGACATAGAATACACATCTAGTTATCTTTTTAATAAATCTACGTGGATTTTTATCACGTTTTAATGTAAATATTTAGCGATAAAAGTAGGCTTTGACGCAAACAAGCCTAATATAGTTGATAGATAGTAAAAACTGGTAATTGTTTTCCTTTGTTTTTGAATTATAATAAAGATCAATTTCTATAACTTTCAAGTGACTTCACAAAATTGGTAACCTTTTGTGATGCAAATGCGGATTATATTATATAACATATTGAAAATTTATTAAGCATAAATTTAAAATTCTTAATTGGTTGTGATTCAATTGCTTTAGCTACGAAATTAAGGATAGCTAAAATCAATTACGAAAAAATACAGATGTATCTATGTGTTCTTTTGAGAACTGTTGTTTATTCCACTTAAAATGATGTTATGGAAGTGCTCTATTTGTTGATGTGATAATAAATTATTCAAATTGGATAATTATATGCGACAATTAATTTTAGCATATCTACCACTATGGATGGGTAAAGAAAAACAAATGAGAATACTAGACATGTATGAAAGTCACTATCATTCCAAAACATTTTATTATAATATATGAATGAATATTAGCGCCTATAAGGGCATGCACGTAGATGAGGTGAACTCCTGGTGTAACAC
>DWIC01000847.1:0-10333 GCA_018248135.1 Battus belus | reverse complement strand
TTATAGCCAACTAAAACTTCTCCCAATCAACTATGAAAAGCCAGGATAGACTAACCTGACAAAAAGTGATTGGGAGAACCGACCCCAAATAAAAGACATGGGAAAAGGCCGGAGAAAGAAGGATGATCTTATATTTTCCACTTTTCGCGAAATTTTCTTATTAGTGGATAACGGTCTAGATCGAAGGATATTTATTATATATTACTTTTTCAGAGGACGCAATTTTAAACTAAGACCTGCTTTCGCAAGAGGATCATTTTAATTAAATATAAAATTTCTATGAGTCTAATGGATACATAAACAACCTGTAGATATTGATATTAAAAAATGACTCCTTAATAACAAGTTGCCTTTGTTTTTTAGACTTTATTTCTATCTATAATATTATATTACAATAAAAATTATGGCTTTAAAATTATTTATATGAACTTAAAAATAATAAAAAATTTAACAACTCAACCGAACATAAAGAGTATGTACATGATGTTAAAGAAATTATTACATTTTTGCACGAAAGAAACATGAAACAATACCGATATCAGAATCCAGTACGCGAACGAGTGTTATCGGTTCCAAGCAATATCGTGCGATAAAAAAAAACAAAAGACGGTGAGAAAGAAAAACTATTTTGTAAAATAGTACATAGCGTTTTGTTTCAGTCTAAAAAGTAATGAAAAAGAAAATCCACTATTTTCTTATTTTTTTATTACAGATTGAAAACGTTCGTAGTTTGCAGTGATGAGTAGATTCGATTTATAAGATATTTAAAGTTATGAGTTGAAATTTATTTTTCTGACACTTATATTTTTGAAATGTGAGTCATTGAGTGAAAGTCCGGACTAAAAACTAGACTAGGTTGATTTTTGTAGCTCGGGACCACAATTGAAATTAAACAAATTCGGATATCAGGTTTCGACGTTTCCTTTTAAAGAAAAACCCCACACTCATCTTACGTAAGTTGAACAGCAAAGTTCTATGTAGTGTATACAGTTACGAGTGTCTCTTAAGAAGCTTTTTTGAAAATAGATTTGGTAATTAATGAATAAAAGAATTGGAAAATACTAAGGCAACTACAAACTAACAAAAATGCTAAGGCAAGGATTGCAGAGGACAGAAAGAGACCTACTGGACGGAATGTTTATGTTGATGGGAGGCTAGGAAACAAGTGCGCTAGATCGAGAATACAGCAATATGAAGTACCAGGGGATCATCCCTTTGCTCGTAATTTTATCTGCTTCTGAAAACATCTAGGTTGGTATTATTCAATTTAATAAGAGACCTTATATACTTTACCTAAAGGGTAAATTGAACATAATATATTAGACATTGTAGAATAATAAGAAACGAAAATATCGAATCCGGAATGTGCAGAGCATAGACGCGTGTCCATCATTTCAATGATGATTGATTAACATTATTAAACATTGTTACAAGTTGCTATTTCCTATTTCAGAGATTCATTTATACACATAATTATTCTAAACTCTTTAATATGCTAGATTTGCCCTTTTATGATAATAACTTCTTTATCTAAAGTTACAGAAATATTGTTCTTTCAATACATATACATTATACATGTATTCAATAATGCTTTTAAAATAAGCTGTAACGCAATTGAATCTATTTTTGTTAAATACATGTCCAAATCAAACTTGAAAGTTTTTGCCCAAACTTTTGCTTGTTTGTAAAGAAAGTTTCCCAACTTCTTGTAAGTACAAGTAGATTTCTGGTAAATGTGGTAACTCAACAAATTTACAAATTTAAAATTATTACCACTCAAACATTTATGTAGGTAAAAATTGAGAGCATTTAAATGAAAGAATTTGATATAAATTTAACACAAGCAGCAAACATTTCAATAAAACACTATCATCATAAACACTGTTTAATTAAAAAGGCAATAGGCTAAAATATAACAAAATCTTAGTTTTAATTCCTAATACTTTTTTTGGTATATCCATTGTTTGCCTCCTTTTATATTAAAGATGTATACAATCTATGAAATAAGGACATATATATAGGACAGAATTTCTACCCTTAATTTTAGAATTTTTGAAGTAATTATTAATTAAGTATATATTGCATTCTGTTATGCCACAAATGCTATTTTCTGACAATAAATTCAACTATATAAATAATATAAAAAATTATTTTAGTAGGACAGAATACTTTGTTGACTTGTATAGACAGAACTTGATTTCTCTATTTAATATCCTTACTTTATTTTTATAAGTATAATATGATTTAACAACAGGGAATTAAAGAATGTCTATGTAAAGAAATTGCGATCAATACAAACAATTTATTTACAAAGTCATGACTAGGGTAGTTTATGGAAATTTATACTTGAATAATAAATTACACATAATGTTATTAGTAAAATCATCAACAATCATCCAACTGAGGTCTCATAGATGCCTTCTTAAAAAATTGTTAAAATTCTTTATTGTTTTTGTGTGTAATGTAGATGGGGAGTGGCAATCGATTTGTAGGTTATGATGCCCCTATTATGTTGTTAAGGGGAGGCTCAAGCTAGATCCCGGACCATTAGCACCTTTAATGGATGCTCCGGGAGGTAAAATGAAATTTGTGATATTCTATAAGACATAAAAAGAATATTCATATTTAACATGTTATTACACTTGAACTGCCTTAGACAAACTTGTATTATAGCAGGTATTTGTACTAAAAATTTGGATGGACTTGATATCAGCCTTGTTAAAAACCTAAAGCTGGACCCCATTAGTTGTTACTTACTATCTTGTTGATTTGTTTAAAAGGAACTATTACTATTCTAGGTTATATTACGCTGTATCAGGTTGCTTTGAGAACATACTCATATTGTTATTTAACCGTCTTAGTGCAATGCATTTTTTTACAATGTATGTGAAAAATGCCAAGAATAATTACCCTTATTTTGAGAAATTTTAGAGTAAGAGAAAATAATGTGTAACTTATAAAAATCTTTAAATTTTCAAAATTGTTTCAACATCTTCTACTAGTTGGAATATATTATGAAAACATTTTGGCACTTTGGCATCTTTAGAAAAAACAAAAAGGTGCACGATCACACACTAAGGCACTAAGATGTTTACTTATTACAAAGTCAAAGAAGCTTTATTATGTTGGATCATTCATATCATTTATAATCATCTGATCAAATTATGTTCATGTTGTTCATAATAAACCACTTACTGAGAAGAAAAAAACAAGAAACTCAGTGGGGTAAGTAATGTTTATTTGTTTTAATAGTTTTTTCTGTTTATTAGAACATTTGCCTATCATCTTTGTAGTGAACATAATCTGCATGAAACAGAGTAACATGTCTTCTGATACTTTGTGGTGTCAATAGAAATTAATATATTCATGCAAAATGAATAAAACTTACCCGAATTTTAAGCGGTTTCTGTACAAGAATATCTTCTGCAGCATTTTCCAAAACAGTTTTATTGCTCAGATAGTTTAGAGGCTCTATTCCTCTTTCTCTCCACTGCCAACTTCGAGCTACATTACCAAGATTTGGCACTTCTTCTATGTGATCATTTTTGTATACAAGCCATTCACTATCAATTCCAGGATCCATCACTACTAGACAAAAACAAACAGCAAGATTTAAAAATGTATATGATTTAACTATATATTTAATATAGTTAACATATTTGGCAATGAAGGTACAAAAATAGTTACACTTTGTTGTAAAACAAAAACAATTAATTATCTTATTTTAATAAAAACACATTTTCAAGCATTAGAAGTGGGTTTTTAGAAGAAAATAAACAACAAATTTAATCACATATACTGAAAGCAAAGTTACCTTGTTAGAATATGATTACTGTATATAGGATATGTATAGGAATGAAAGCATCTGAAAATAAGCAAAAGTTTTGTCATCTGTTATTACTGTTTATTTGCAGAATTAAACCATATAGATAAAAGAAAATGAAAGAAATTATTGCGATAGATGGTTAGTTACTAAGTTGCAGAAGTCGATGTTAAGAATACTATACAATTCTATATAACCATTAAAAAATACATTAAAAGGGTACATAGCACACATTATAAATTTAGGTTTAAAATAACATATTGGCAATTTAGCTATTAAAATAAATGCTGAAATTACCTAAATAAATATAAAACAAAGTATTTTGCTTTAGTTTTCGAAAATCAATCACTATAATCATTAAAAAAGGTTTGTTGTACAATCTAGACATTGCGTGAATAGTCTATTGGTATTTACCTTGATCATGTTGTAATTCATAGTCTTTCTTGATGGATTCTCATTTAAACTGGAGTTTATTTATTGGGACTTGTTAAATAATTGTTTATTCTTTGTAATTATGCAGCTACGACACAAAATCTATAAAAGAATCTTAGTCTTACGGCATTCATACAGCTGCGAATTGTCAAAAATTAGGGCTGTGACTGCGACTGCGTATAAAATAAAACATCTGCGTTTTGTAAATGCTAAAACTTTGTGTTCTGCATATACATAATTATTTTAACTATTTTAACTTAACCGGAATCTGAATCTCAAAAAGTAGATATTTGTTTTAGCCGTGATAACTATAATATTATTAAGTGCGGAAATTTTACAGATTCTAGCCATACAAACATATCAGTATCAATATTGACAAAAAATTACATTAATTTATAAATCAACAAAAGTTTTAGATATCACAAAAAATTTACTTAAATTTTTACAACTTGAAACTTGTTATTATTACAACTTAAATAATGTCTCCTAAATGTACAAGATATTTTACTTTCGCAATATTTCGGATAAATTGAAGATGAGTAAAGATATGGTAAAGTGAAATCTCAGACCTTGCAGGGTGTTATTAAGCGCAAGTTATTCATACATCGCCCTACTACATTTTGATGAAACTTAGACAAACAATAATTTTGCCAGCTCGAAATCATATAAATATTTTTTATTGCCTGTACCATTACAAACATTTCTCAAATATCCACAGAACAGAGGTCAACTTATACAGAGTAAACAGAATATATTGAAAATATATTTAAGAGTGAAGACAAAAAGTGCTCCCAACAGTTTTACGATAAATATAGTAAAAAAGGAAGTTTTGTTATCTTCAAGCTTCCATATTACGAACAGAGACAAAATTTGAGAAATGAGTATTTACAATTCCATTAATTTGAAGAAGAAGTAAAGTAATTGTTTTATCTATCTCTATTTATTAATTAGTTCAGGTGTTGTCCCTAGCTATATTAATCCTATAATTTATATCATTGTATATCATTTTCATGACAAACATTAGTAATACATAATCAGTAATACTTATATGTGCATAACACCTTTACTTCTTTCATACACGCCTCAGAATACAATTACAAGCCCCAATGTCATATTTGTATTTAATGCTTATTCACTAAAATTTATTGGTCAATACTTGCTATATTCAAGTCACTAGGCGTTGCGTTTGTTTTGAATTCATCAATTATTTCCAAATGTTCATGTATTACTTCAATTTAAAAAGGAAAATAAAAAAAAATGTACATGTCTTTTTTTAAGTGTCAAGATTTGTAGGTTAAGCAATATAGCGTACCCAGAACAAAGCGGACCATAATGTCTACCGAGGAAACGTTGGAATGTAGTCGATTAGTCATTAGGATAAATTCAATAACCCTGTTGTATAAACACAGTGGATATAATTCAATTATATTAGAATTGTAATCGTAAATTGTGTTGGACAATTAAGTAAATTAAACCCTTAGATGTTTTGGATAGAAATCTAATCAATTGCTCTCACATGCCGAGTGTACTCCAGTGAATGGCGTAACCGGATTGATGGTTTCTAACTACGCCCTTTGATAGAACAGTGGCGTTTAATCATTAATGAAGTAAGCTATTGACGTGAAACTGACATGATTTATTCAATACCCTAGTAGGTGAAGTAGCTTGAATATATTATAAATGAAAAAAATATAAAAGGGGAATTAAGAAGGGGTGGTTGAATTAAAACGGAGCATTAAAAGCATTGCTTTGCAAAGCATTAGATAGAAAGCTCCCGGAAATCGTATAAGAACATAAGTAAAGTATAAGTATAGGAAAATATAAATTTGCAGCGCGTTATCTGTCAAACGCGCGAAGTTGAAAACGAACTATCAAACATGGGAATTTTTAAAATAGTCAAATGCATAAAGTTTTAATAGTAATTTCATATCCGTCAATTTTGAAGTTTCTGTGCGCTTTTATATATTTTTCAATTAAAACGTTCGACAAAGTATTGGAAAACTATTGAAAAATATAATGAAATTGGTAGAATCGTTCTCAAGGAGCATGACCCGAGGAAAAGAGGGATTGATTTCAAAGGAGGTAATTTGTGAAGTTTCGAGGTGAGGCGTGAGTGGGCCTACGGGTGTTTAGGGTGGGGGCCCTAGACTCTCAGTAGCTTTAGCGACTCTGAGGCGGACGATGAATCATCCATCGTGATAGCACCACGAGGGTTTACCTGACTGGAAGACACATCGTGCAGAGGGCAATCACCGCGTGAATTTTGGTGGATAAGAATCCCACATAACCCTATCCTTCCCCATAAGGCTAGTAACGTGAACCGGAATATTTCCCCTTTGAAACTAAAAAAGGGCTGCTACAGATGACTCGACTTGGTCAAAGTCGCTGGAATTCGCTGAATAGCGCCAGCGCATGATATACGTGGCATTCTTTGGGACCTATACCTCACAAAAAGCATCTGTTGGCTGAAATAATAATGATGATATTAACATAAGTGATCCCATAGTGTATCTATGTAATGTTTACATATCTAGGTAAAACCGCCTACTTCAAACATTTAAATTTACGTCGTGTATTTAAAAGATCTTGCCTCATAAAATGTTACCGCACGTAATAAGCAAGCTCATTTCAAGCCGACAGCGATAGCGTGCATTATTTATGTTGATAATTGATTAAATGCTCTGTGTGGAGTGAAACGTGGTACAGAGAAATGTGCGTAATTAACAAGGGATCCCGCATGTTCCGGCAAAATTCACCGCTTTGTCTGCCGTGAAGCGTTTGGCCTAATTTATTGCGTGAGCTAAGAGCCACTGTTGCTTTAAATACGACTTGTGAACAACTTTGAACCCAATTATTATAGCATTAGAAAATAAAATGAATGTTATAATTTCAAAATCAACAAGATTCAACACAAATACCATACCATATTATATATATATTTATATATATTGCACATTTTTAATAGCTGAAGTTTTTCATAGAGTTTTTTGTTGTATTCGAAATATAAACATGACCTAACATAAAATCAAATTATTAGATAATATAATTAATGAATTTTTGAAGTTGATCATTTACCAAGCAGTAAGTTTTGTTCACATCTTTTAATTCATTTCGGTTTCTCTGTGAAACATTTATATACATAATTGTGTACAGAAAATAATAAGAAAACGATGCTGCATAAATTGAATCTATTAGAGGTATTATTGCTGAGAGCACTCGCTTCAGATAGAGGAACCGTAGATTTTTTTTTGGTTCAAAATTGATGCAAAGTGAAAAGACTCTTGCCAATTCTTTGATAAATTTTCCGTTTCCTCAAGTGAAAGGCTTTTGTAATAATGCTTTATGGTACACATCATTAGGTTTTGATAATATCCTTTTTTTTCATGCTATGTTTATCAGCCATGTTATTATTTTGTATTTATTAATTTTCTCTATGGTTCATGTTTCTACTATTTTCTAGCAAAATTTTCAAATTTTTCTTTGCAAAAGAATTGTCTTCATATTATAAAAAAATATGGAAATTGATCGAGTGAAATATTTATTAATAGTATGAAGTTAATTAATGTTTCGAAACTAAGAAAAAAATGTAAAACTTTTTTTCTTGGGCTGTTCTCGTTCTAAATATAGAACAAAATAATTGTTATACATTTACCACTAAAGTTGATAAAAAAGTGAGAATTTTACTAAGTAATTTTCAATAACTTTAGATATAGATAACTTTAGATACAGATAGTTTTTTATGTAGGATATGAGATAAATACACAATATTTACTTAGTTCACTCTAACAATTTCGCGACGAAAAACTATTTGAAAGTGAACAATTAAATAAACAAGATTTAGGACAGGAGTATAATTATTCATCAGACAATATAATTAGAATTTTATTAAAATTCTGCAGATATAGCACATCATTATTTTGGTATTATATGTATGTATATATTGGACATATGAATAAAATGCTAGAATTTTAAAATATAACTAAAAATAATAAAATAAGTTTATGTAATATATAGTAATTAATTCAAGATCTAAGGTTCAGCGAGATTTATTAGAATTGATCTTGAAATTATAATTTGTTATTTAATATTTATGTCACTCTAATATTATAATAAAGAAACTTAATAACTATAAAACAAGTAAATAAAACAAATAATAAAAAGCATATTTCAAATATGCTTTGCTAAGTACCAAAAGGTCAAACATTGATGTAAAGTATATACAGTATTATTATTTTTTCCACTTACTGCTGCCAGGATTGAAATGTTACTTCTATGACAAATACCCTGTCGACAAACTTGATAGTTACTCTTTAAACGATTTTATAATGTTACATTTCACTTCTATAAGTTGCATAAAAATCAGCATGAGAGTAAACCAGGCATGTTTATCTCCTGCGTATGTTTTAATACAATAACAACGTTGCGAGTGTCACTATAATTTTACAGCGATAACATCTAACTCCTTTAACACTTGGATAATGTTTCAGTTAGATCCAAATCACAATAAAAAACAATAAGTAGCTAGTGTTAAATGAATGCAAAAATTATTAAACTAAATGAATATTTGAAAATTGTTTTATTTGTTTGTTTGTTTTATTTTATTGATTCTTCTTAAAGATTAACCATTTGTGCATTAACCTATCTTCGTTGCCTTTTGAGCCCATGTGCAATTATGGGCTCTTAGGCCTTCCCCGAAGATATCTGTGGGGGTAAAATTATAATCACCACGCTTGGCAGACGCTGCTTATCCGTTGAAACTTGGTTGCGAGCAGTGGCAATCCTATATAGTTAATACACAAAGTGTGAATTATACATAAGATCGAGATAAGTACCCTGGAAATCGTACTTGCGACGCCTCAGTCCTCTAGCGCCAGGCTTCCACTGTTCGTCTATTTTTCTGTTTATTTATCTAATTCTTTCGTAAAGTCTTTATTTCAGCAGATATTGACACGCAATTTTGAACCGGCAATTACTTTAACATATTAAGCAGTAAACTACCACCGCTCCAGAATGCTAATCTGCTGAGAAGAGTCCAGAAAACAGAAACTAAACAATAGGTCTTTTTAATAAAATGTAACAATGTTTGATGTACAATTTAATCATCAATCATCCACGTAAGTCAACAAATAAAGTATCTGACATTTTGATCAATTAAAACTTTTAATGTTAAGTGTTAATTATAAACTTTTAATTTTGATTTAAAAATATGAAAAAATATGTTTTGGAACTTTATTACATATGCGTACATGTGGATCAATGAAGTATTTGTTAATAAGATGTTAATTTGTTTTCAGACAAAACTTCTGCGTAAACTGAATAAAAATGTGTCTCCAAATTATTAATCTAGAGAAAGGCCTAAACAGTTTTGCCATTTTTTGTGCATGTTTACGTTACGGTCCAAGGTAAGGTAAGGTAAAAGAAAAGGAAGAAATAATGGAAACTTGATGAGGAAAATGCTCAAGATTTAATTTCCGTTCCCTCACAAACTAATTAAAACCACCTGTCTCTATCAATCTTAAGGTCTATCGATATCAGAAAAAGCAAACCTCTGTTTAAGCATATAACAAGCAAAAAAATATGTTATAAAATAATGCAATACAATGATGATATAGTCACAATGTGGCTACAATTTGAATCTACCAGAAGGAATGTTTGTTTTTAAGTAAAATTTAAGTAAGACTATTTATTATTAAGACAATAAATAAATTGATAGTTCTGTGCGACAACATTTTAACTTTGAAAAATACGTTATCTTTCATTATAGCTAGAAGAATACACATGTGGTATGCATATTTGATTGATTTTTTGTTTATAAAAATCATATGGACTTCAAACATATAATATTTGTTAAAATGTTATAGTTACATCTTATAAATATATTGAAAGTGATATAGTATATAGATTTCCTTAGTTAAAACCTGCAACTCATATTCTTTTTTGCATTGATTCTTATACAATAGAAGTTAAAGCAGATCTTTTTATACGATTTGGGTTAAAAACAATAAACTTACTATATCTTAAAAAAATTGAAGAGATACGAAAAGAGTTGTTCTTTAAATCTTACGCTAAACATGATAT
>DWIC01000846.1:0-10335 GCA_018248135.1 Battus belus | reverse complement strand
CTTCCATATATTATACATATGTATATTAGATAAAAATTATTCAACACAAGAATTTGTTTTTATGTACTATTGAATCTTCAGTTTTGTTGTGTTTTAATACATTTGTAAAATAAATGTTTCGATTTCGATTTTAATGTCTTTTTTTTCATTTTACTTTTACAAAATCATTACATGTTACTAATGAGTTATATTTATCACACGATTACTTGTACAGCGAAAGAAATTTGTTGATTATTTTTATTAACCATTAGAGAAAGCATATTTCGTTTCTTATCTCTAAAAATCTTTAGGTTAGAAAGGAAACTTTCCAGACTAGTTAAAATTTATAATAACTATAAAAATTTATAATGACGTCGTGAAGGGTCTAGAACTGCGATACTGTTTCTAGTTTGAATTAATAAGATTTCTACATTTCTTGCTGTTATTGAGGTATGTAGTAAAATTATTCAGGTAAGTCATAGTACAACCAAAGTAGCCCGGAGGCAGATCTCATACTGCGCAGAACATATGGCTGTTGGGGTTTTAGGCTTTAGAGTGAACAGACGACTTTGTCAAGATCTTCGGAGTTGCAGGAGGCCAGGACGGCACGGACCGGCCACGGCCGGACGGAGAGAAAAGGGGAAGGTGCGATACATAACTGAAATGATAATTATAAAGATGATAATAGATAACAAAACAATTCTTTAAAAAGTCTGTTCATTTGACGTCAATGGTGTTTTATGCGATATCGCATAGAAAAATTAATAACAAGGCAATAAATATTTTCACTGTTATATACACCAATACCTATTATAATTACAATTTTCTATTCCTTGACACTGATTTTAATATTATTCGTCAGATAATAGATTTCAAAATGTTCATTTAAAATTGTATTTGGCAGAAATTTCACGCCAATTCTTAATCCGAAAATCCGTTTTATGTTTTTAAATGAAGCACAAAATGAGAAAGTAATTTACCCGGCCTTTGTTACAAACAAATTTAGACAATTATAATACTTTAAAAATAAGCTAGATACTTTTACATAGAAAAATGTTTGAAATCGACTTAATTAAAACTGCGTTTTAGAGTCGGGCATTGATTGACCTTTAGAGAGTAAATGTAAGATTTCATGTATTTCAGCATAAGTTATTTTATTCAGCTTTTTATTTATTTTTTTATTCTCACATTGAGACTATGTTTTTAATGTTTTATTATAGAAATATCTGTTTTATTTATTCCATTTGTGGAATATTATAGCATAGCATGATTCCTGTGAAGGCAACAATTTCGACAATTCTGGCAAATTTACAGAAATTTCATTAGAGAATTTGTTTGAATGGTGAAAATGAAGATGAATGTAATAAAAACAAATGATCAATTCATATCTACATTTTTATTTCAGACACGTCCGTTCCCGACGTGACAATAATAAAGAGATGTTGTCAGAGAAAAGTTTTTGATTTTGTTTTAAGTTGTATTGATTGAAGTTGCTTTTGAGATTAAAAAACGTGTTGGTTATCTCGCAATGAGAATGAAAGAAAGCACAGACTTTCTTTTTTGTGGATAAATCCTGCAACGAGAACCAAAATATCTCGGTTCTTCTTTTGTCCATCGTTAAACCTTTATATCTACGATAGTAAATGATAGAGTTCTTGCAGTTTTGACAAATCAAAGAAAACTGCGGGGTTTTTGCTGGTGTAGGCATGAAGAATGTCCCCATGAAACGAAAAAGAGGATAGAGCCGATTCTTCCTGCCGCTTATAAAAAAACGCTTACACCCTAAGATGAGAAGAATTTACGTTTGGCCGGACAATCCGGACTACGGCCAATGTTACTTCTACACTGTTTCACTTTGCTTACATTTCAATTCACTTTTTAAATATTTTTTTTTTTAATATTTATTGAAACCGATCTCAGTATTGTCGTTAACATCGTGAGATATTTACATTTATTTTCAATAAAGTAACCTTAAAATTAATTCTGTTTACCTTCACTGAACATAATGGTTAGTCCTATTTACACATTTCTCCATAATTCAGAGAATAATACACTCAATAGATCCCGCTGTATGTTTCCATCAATTTCGATTTTTGACCACATATATAACGCATATATGTGGCCAATCTACAGTGGTGTCCATGGTTTCTTATGCTCTCTAATTTGGTGGTGATTTTTATTATCCTAATTTAGTAATAGTTCTCCAGGAAATATATTCAAAATACTAGAACGTTGGTTTGACCTATTGTATGAGCAAAATAACCTAGTAGTAATTCTGAGTACCTTGAGTATGAAAGTCTGGTGCCTTTTGGCCTAATGACTCCGGTTGTAGACTCCGTGCTATTTGCCTACGCCCCAAGAAAGCTATCCTGAGTGAGCCTTATTATCGGACAAATGTAATAATAATAATAATTTAATGATGCTATTACAACAGAATATTTGGACCATTGCCTGTCATTGATATCTTTCGTTGCTGTTATAGAGTATTAAAAACCATCTTAATAATTCACTGTATCGTCATCAAATTCTCTTTCATAGCCTTAAAGAAGATTGCGCACCGGAGAAAACATTTTCGTGGTATTTCCTCTTAAGTACGACCACTTTTCCCTTATTTATTTTGTTCACCTAATCTTGTCTAATCTTCCTTTCTACAATATTGTACATAATAATTTTTAATGTCCTGTCACGTTTAAAGGAACACATCATAATAATTATTTATACGGCAACTTTCAACGTACTTTTAAGTAATATACGGTATGTTCAAAAAGTATCGCGAATTTTGTGTATTTTTAAAAATGATTTATTTATTCGTGAATATCTATTTTGTCCCCTACAAAATTATCCCCCTGGGACATTATACACTTATGCAATCGTTTTTTCCAATATTGAAAGCACTTCAAAAAATCATTTTTTGTATCTTGTTCAGGTCCTCCTTCGATGCCGTCTGTGTCATCCTTTCACGGGCCTCTTCAGTTTCGGGAACAAAAAAAGTCACAGCGGGCCAGATCTGGGGAATACGGTGGCTGCGGTATCATTAGTGTGTTGTTTTTGGCCAAGAAGTCGCGTACAAGCAACGATGTGTGAGCAGGGGCGTTATCGTGGCGCAAAAGCCAATTTTTGTTTTTCCACAATTTCTGGCGGATTGCTTCTCGCAAATTGCGCATAACTTGCTGGTAATATTCCTTATTCATCATTCTACACTGTGGCAAGAACTCGTGATGCACCACGCCCCTGCAATTGAAGAAAACTGGAAGCAAAACTTCGCGATACTTTTTGAACATACAGCACATTATATATTGAATATAAAATGCCTCATAACATTTAGAAATTCTTTAATACACTGTGATAGAAGACATTAACAAGTATTATCACAAGAATAAAATAATTTAAAAAAATACTCTCTACACATTGAATACACATAATACACATATAAGAAATAGTAAGAGATTTATAGTGATTGTTCAATCTTCTCCAGGTATTCAGTGCATTTGTTTCTGTAGAATGTGTTGTTATAAAAGACTATCGTGCTGAAGAAGTCTTCTTTATTAGTCACTTGAACTGGTACGCAATTTAAAACGTCTTTCTTGTCATCCTTGCGAACCTTGTTGCACTCATCATCAATGAGTTGCACATGTTTTAAAGAAGATTTATCGATTAATTTGCTTAAAATTATACTTCCAGATGAAGTAAGTCCAATCTTTTCAAAGCATGCCCGTGACAAAATATAAAGTATGCTAACATTGAAATGTGTCAATGTATTAAAATTCTGCAATAGAATTGATTCTCCCTCTAATAACTCTTGAAGTCCATTGAGTAAAATTTTAAAACAATTTTTCTCATGTACATTATAAGAATCCCTGTACTGAAAGTCAGGTAATGAAATAATTTTAGATGGTTCAGGCCCTAACAGACTGGGGTCAATCTTTGGTTTAGTTGGTCTATACAGAATGATTTCTTTGAATTCTTCTTCAGCCAAAATTTGTTGATAAAGTTTAAAAATGGGAACAAAGATAAACTTTGAGCTGTTCACCTTCTGTAAAGGTCTTCCATAGGTGAACACCAGATCTACCTTAGAGAGCTGCTCATTGATCAACCATTTGACTGGCTCATTTATGAGAATCATTGGATTTGAAAGCAACTCTGTTTGCAGGAAGGAATTCAAATTTTTAAGTTTTTCCTTAAGCGACATCTTGGTATACAACTGCCTCTCAGTATAGGAACCGCGATGATAACGAGGATTTGTATTTATTTTATTCTCTTCATGGAGAGCCCCCTTCAAAATCTCGAGTTCATTCTCAATTGGCTTTATATCATACTTCCATATGAACTCTGAAGCCACCAGAGCTCTGATCTTTTTTATATCTCTATGCAATGCAATGTTCTTTTGCATAAGATATGCTTGAAGATTACTGTTTATAACTTGGCATTGTATAGAACAGAAATAGTAAGCACATTCCTCAATCTGCTTAAGGAAGGATTCGGGTATTTTTTCAAGAGGGAACAGCGATTTGTTTGCATAAAGTTCTGTACCGAATGCTGATTGAAAAATGGGTAAATAAGGTGTCAAATTGACATCCTTGTATTGCAAGCAGATGGCATATACCTCAGAGTTTCCCTGACGAGATGTTATTGGTTTATAGATGTTTATTTCTTTAAACAATTGATTGATAAGATACAGAAGATTCACCGTTGAATGTTCAAATATAGTAAATAGTTTAAATATGAGTGTCCCGCCTGAAACAAGGAACAAAATATTTGTCACTTATGGTAATAGTAAATATAATTATAATTGGAACTAACAGAATAGCTGATACAAAACCAGGACTGAGTGTTTGTAGAGCAGTGATGATCTCACAGTAGTGGAGGGGTGAGGTGACTTCTTCTTGAGCATCAGGTTTTTGAAGACAGTCAATAGACCCATCCGCTGTCACAAGTAATACCTAAAAGATAGGTTAAGACATATTTAAATAGAAGAAGACTGGTTTGGCGGAGGTCTAAGTCTTACAGTTGGTAACTATCATAGCAGATATGATGATGCTGCATGATGATTTAGATAGAATTAAAGGCTTAACGTAAATTGGCTACAACTATAATCTTAATTGTTTACACAAATTTATAAGTAAACAACCATTTAAAGCATTATATGTATTACGCAACTATGTGTATATTTTCTAATGTGTGCAATATATAACATTAAATTTAAAAAATATATGGTGTGATATTAGTTATTTACATTAAAAATTAAATAACTACAGCTATCCAAAAATATATAGTTTTCTAAAAAATTAAACTTTTTATTTAATTTACTATAAATAAAGCTAACCTTTCCCAATGCCTTTGCCTTTTTCACTATAGCTTGAGAATTTTCCCAGTCCATCAGGTTACCAGTGTTATCCACACCAAAATCCCAATTGTCTAAAGTGTGAAACATAAAACGATCATCACTGATCATGTTTGAAGGAGAATTGCCCTCATAGTATGGATTCAACGTATTTGCAACCCATTTCCACTAAAAAGTTTCAACATTGTTAATCATTGCAAGAAAAACAATCTAACCTAATGTAGAAGAGCATGCCTTACATCAATTGGTTCATGGTGCAGCTTGAGAAAATGATTCAGTGAAGTAATGAAAGCTCCAGGAGCTTCACACAAATGCAATGAAACCATTTTCTTTTCAGCGACTGCCTCTGATGGTACAATATTGTATGTTGAAGCACATTCATAGAACTTTGTCCAAGCTTGTGTAAGAAATTCTGGATTCACCAAACATCTAATTTTCCAGCAAACTTCACCAGCCGGGTTTCGGCGCCGGGTGTGGCTGCTCCATTCCTCAATGCTGAAATCGTTCAGCTGACTCTTGTGAAAATTTAGACGACTTTTCAGATATTCCAATCCCTTGACCTTCCACGGCGAAGCGTTAAACCAATCTTTGGCAGCCGGCAGTGTCCATTCAGAGTTGAAGCGAAATTGAAATTTTTTATTAAACAAGTCATTCAGTTCATCTTCAAATTCGTCACCCGTGTAAAGTTTCTGTCTGGACTGCATGAAAAAATTTTCACCCGAAGGAAACATCTTTAAGAAAATTGAGCACACTAATTTAGAAATCAATACTTATAAAAGCGAAACAGTTTGAGAACATAATCCGAAGATTTCAAACAACATACATTATATACAAAATAGCTTTTATTATCATCACTTTAAATGTTGTAAAAGAAGACTACAACACATTCGTTTTACATAGTTCTTAATTTGTCAGATATCAATTATATGAGTCTTAATGTTTACAAAAGAAAAATGAAGAATGTCAAACTTTTATGTTGACATGAAATATCAATACTTTGAAGCAATCGGATGCACGACTTGGTAATTCAACGATTGATTTTAAAAAAATAACTTCAAGTATTTGTAAATACTGTTATATTCTATATATATATCTATTCAATAAAAAAATATTTTTATGTACGTACTAAACAGGTAAATGTTATAAATTTTATGAAAATATAGTTCGATGGGTCCAAACAGAAACTGCCTTTAGGAGTTGAGTCTTAGGTGTAAAACTTTTTAGAGATGTTTTCTATCTTAATTGATATAAAAAAACTGTTGTGTGCAGTAAATCATATAATTCGCAGAGAAAGCCTGCCACATTCCATCTGCAAGACACCTGGGGAATTTTAGCGCGGTCATAAGAGATAAATATCTGAAGTAGCTTTCTTTTCAAAGTGGGAAGCGATTTGTTGTGTTATCATCAGCACTGTATACGATTTTATTGGAAATGGAATAAAGTAATGTCAATATTTTAAAGTTTTCCTATTTTATTAACTATGGGCGACTTAAACTAGTTTCAAAATATTCTTTTAAAATAAAAAGTACTTCTTTTATAATTAAAAGTTTTTACAATTTCAAGAAGTAGACAAAATTTAACATTACACATATAAATTAACTCTGTCAATCACTGGGGAAATAAAGAACCCACTTATCTAATTAGAAGTCCCGAAACGCTCTTATAACTTCTTTCTCTAATTCATTTACAACCATATTTTCCATCATTTCGCATTTAAAAATTTTTTTCTTTCTTTCCGTATTGCAATTAAATTATCCTAATAATATAACATATGTGCATTATTTAAGATTGTTTAATTTTCAACCAAAATAATTCCGTAAATTACATTAATACTTATTTTTAATTCTAAATTATGATTTTTTTTATTTATTAAGTTCGCTGCCTATAATTTGGCGGTGATGGCTGAAAATAAATATGTTAGTGCTAATAAAAAAAACTAGTGTCAATAAAAAAGTGTAATGTTTGGAACTGCCAAGGTTGCAAACAAGAATCGTTTATAAAAATTGAAAGTAGCTAGCAAAATAATATTTATAAAATTTATACGGAACGGACGGAATCGGACTAAAGAAATACTGACGACGACTTTCTAAAATTGCTGCGACCTATTCATGAAGAAATAAACAGTATTAGTGACTTCTGACTGTTGACTCGACAATACGTAAACCGTTACTATCACCGACTGATATGAATTACAGCAACCAAACCATACGCAATGAAGACCGAAAGGAGGAAAAACCCCCTCATTCCAGGATATTTGTTGTATGTAGCAAGCAGACTAGAGAAGAAGATCTCAGGTCTCCTTTCGAACAGTTTGGCATTATTGAAGACATATTCATACCTAGGGACCGCAATACTGGTGAATCAAAAGGCGTAGCCTACATAAAATACAATAAAACGTCCGCTGCAGCAATGGCTATACAAGAAATGCATCTAAAAACCTTAAAAGATGACACAAAACCTCTTAAAGTTATGGTAGCTATTAATCGAAATGATTCTCATAGTAATAGTGAAGACAGGTACACGCGACTTTTTATAAAAGTACACAAAGAGGCAAGGCAAAATGAAATAAGGGATCATTTTTCAGCTTTTGGTAATGTCGAGTCTGTGCGTCTGCAGAGGGACAAATTGACAGAAGCTAATAAGGGGTTTGCATATGTTCAGTATAGTAAGTTTCTGGATGCCGCTAAAGCATTTGAAGAATGTGACAGGAAGTACAGACCCATGTTTGCAATACCGAAAGAAGAATTAAAAAGGAGTAGGAATAATTTGGAGACTGACAGTTTTCATTCAAGTAGCCAGAGCATTTTTTGCAGAGATACAGATCATTTTCATATAAAGGATGAAATAAATGGTACCATAGGTTCTAAACCTCAGGGTTTTAATAGTGTTACTGTCAAGTGTTACCCCCAAGTACCTCAACGCTTCATTGAGCAATTGTTTAACATTATACCAGGCATGAAGCAGTGTCAGTATTCCCTAGATTCATATCAAGGCAATTCCAAAGCAGTTATCACTTATGATGATGAGAAGGCTGCAGCCTTTGCTGTTGAGAGACTTAACAATTATGAATTCCCATCAGGAGAAATAGTGACAGTTAGGCCTGACAAAAATCCTTTAAATAAAGCAGCTACTGAGCTTAGCAACATTGTTAATAATTTTAAAAGTGCTATTGATGCTGGCAACCCTGATTTGATGCAGTTGGCTGATGCTTTTGCACAAGCATCCACATTAATTAAAGTTGCAACTTGTAGGCCAGAAGCCCAAGTTGACCAAGAAGCAGACCTTGGTTATTGCAATATTCCGCTTCCTCCACTGAAGCCGTTAGCCAAGAGCAACAGTAGAGTAATGCAAAGATGTTTTATAGTTTGTAAGCCTCAGCCTCCACCCGTCTCTGCATTAAAGGATGTGTTTTGTAGATTTGGAGACCTGATCCATGTGTCAACTTTCCCCAATAAAATATTTGGTTTTGCAAAATATGCTTCCATAAAATCAGCACAGGATGCTATTAAAACTTTAAATGGGGCACTAGTTTGTGGGGTACGTTTAAAAGTGATGGAAGCTGATGAGAGGCCTCCCAGGAGTGACGATGAAAACAAACTGAATGACGACATACAAGTTGATAACACTGACAGTAATGTGGACAGAAAAAGAATGAGACTTGTAGACATTTTAGACTGATGTGGGACCAGTTAATTAATAAGGAATTACTTACTACTCATTTAAGTACAGATGACATAATAACAATTTAAATTATTTTTATATAATAAAATGAATCTATTCTCTGGTTTTAACATATTTTTCAAATTTCGTATATTAAATTGCGTTTTGATAAATTAATCACATAATTTATTTTAGACCTGATAGATTTATATTTTACAACTCGCCATGACACATTTGATCATCTATGTTATTTCTCGGTATTCTTATCAGACTTCACTCAAGTGTGTCTATGTAGCACAAGTTCTTAATGATTTTGAAAATTCAGTTTTTTTGTTTAGTTATTTATTATTGAAGGAGTTAATATTGCTTTATCAACATCATCTCTTTTGATGAATAAATTAATGTATTGGGCATGTTTTTCTATTTGAAAAGGTGTGTAGTGTTAACATGAACAACAAAAGAGCATAGGAGCCGATACATGCTATATCCTTATTATTAACCAATGAGATTATTTACACATTTTCTGTTAATAAACATAGTAGTTATGATATTCATAATCGTCGTGTCAGCCAATAGACATTCATTGCAAAGCATAGGCCTTTACTAAGATCGCCATGATGACTGGAATGCCTTCCGCATCCAGCGACTTCCTGTGCCCTTAAGTCTTATCATCCAACAACATAATGAGGGACCTATACACGCCACTCTAGAATCTTTCGAACCTAACAGCCGTCTTGATTGCACAAGCATTGCACCCTGCCTTTTCAGAGGAGCAAATTTTCAAGCAATATTGATTACCTCGGTTCTTTTTCACACTTTATTTCTGATATGAACGTGCAGGGAACCTCGTGAGTATAGAACAATAGAGGCTCTCTGTGTGGTTACATGGAGAGTTGATACGCATTTGATTTTGGTGATTTTAAGCCTTATTAAAAGGGCAGTGTGAACAATTCTCCCTGATTCATAACTTAGGACTTTGATCACAAGTTTTTTTTTGTCATGGGTCTGCCATAGCATTAAAGTGATGAGTGCTATATATCCAATGATTTATGGTTTAAAGTAAGAGTCCATGAGTACTGAGTCTTAAACAGCTAATGTTAATGCCTTTCTTACTTTCATTGCTACAGTCTAAAGGAAAATGAAGTAGTCAAATTTAGTATTATAACATTTATTATTAAATTACAATAAGTATTATAAATATTCACTTACATATGTGAGATCACAAGCATTAAACATCAATAAATTGTTGCAATACTGTGGTATACTAATTACAACATTACACAAAGTACATATTTCAAAATACCCTCACCTTTTAGTCAACCTTCTTGACAAATATGTAAAGGTAAAATTACAAT
>DWIC01000845.1:0-10344 GCA_018248135.1 Battus belus | reverse complement strand
GTAGATCTCGAATCGGCGCAGGCAAGGATGTTCACCTACAAGGTTGACAGACGTCCTTGTTAAAGGTGTCGAAAGATGACGCAGACCGCTTGAAATCTACCCTATTGGAAATCTATGGATTTTCGAAATGATGATGATGAATGAAAGTGTAACTCTATCACCTTACATTGTCTTCTTTATAGTTCATTCTTATTTTCAGCCGATAGATTCACTGCATTGCATAAGTTTCCTCCAATTTCCACTATACCGGTACCGCTACCTGCATCGAGTGACTTCCCGCGACTATAACTATGTCTCCGGTCCACCAAGTACTATACTCCGCTATACTATATGCCACGTCTGTGGCCGTGGTCACCACTCGACCCCTGTGACCATCGCTTTATCAGCATCGCTTTTGTAGCTTTGTCAACAATCTTAATTCTTCCGCTCTCCTAATTTTTTATTCGATCTGATTAATTGAACATAGATTATTTGGAGTAATTTTATTATAATATAATAATAACAGCTCTTTTTATAACTCTAGTCAATTTATTACCTTTAAGTTAATGAATAGTATATTTGTACCGGAACTGTGAACGCCTGCAATAGACAACATATTTAAGTTAGTTCAAAATATATAATAAACTAATGTTAACGTACATTACCATACATGAACCACAGTAAAGGATTGTGCTTCGTTGTTGGTCGTAGGTTCTCAGGTAGAGAATGCGTAGAGAACTAAGTTTGATCTGCGCTGTAAGGCACATCAAGACCCATTATAACAATGGAAGATAGATAATGTGATGAATGAAAGTAAGAATTATAAGACGAGTAAAAACAAAAGAGAATTAGTGAGAAATCAAAATAATAATATACATGAAAAAGGTATTATCCGCAGACAAAGTTCCTGTCCCAAATCGATAGGGGTGCGAGAGGCCACCAAAACCAGAGGACCTTTATCATAAAAAAATTATAACAATGGAAAACAAGCACGTAATAGAATTAATGAAAATATGTAGAAAAGTAAAAAAGTTAATTAGAATCGGTACCGGTGTCGAACGTAGGAATCGGACGATCAGAAATTAAAAAAGACGAAATAAATTTTATAAAAATGTATTAATATAAATCTGTATAAAAAACTCTGCGACTATAGTAGAAATTTCAAGTGTCATAAAAAACGGCAGAGAAAACGTAACGTCATTACATGGTTCTTAAATTTCAGTCGTGGAATTTCGCAATTCTCCAAGGAAGACGGTGAGTCTGGGCACTGACACAGGCTTTGAAGCCGACCCGCCGTGAGCGTTTCGTCACCAACAAGTCTTCTGGCGCGTCTATCGATAGCATCTAGGGCTTCGAGCTGGTAGTGGGCAGAGCCATCCCAAAGATGTGAACAATACTCCATACAGGAGGGAAATTATAATCTAAGGGTAGGATATACAATAACCGCTACAATTCGCGATCGCAGTGTGATCTTCTGGTGCGCAAAGAATGGTGCTACTCATTCCTTGCAAATTTATTTTGAGAGCAGTGACAATCCTCAATAATTAATGTACATAGTATAAGTTATATGAGATTGCATTACGGGAATTGAACCCGCTACCTATGATTGCATGTCTCTGTTCTCCACCGCTGGGCTATTACGTATCAAACATAAAAAAAACTTTTCAGATTTCGACTAGGAAGGCAATTTCAAAAATAGATATCCAAGAGTTGATTAAAGATGCCGACCGAACTTCCCTCAGTGTCCGTGCAACTGGTGCAGTTTTAGTTAAATATAATCCCTAATAAATATCACCTACTCATAAAAGTTACAAATGACTCCATTAGACCACAGTAAGCTACCATGTTAATCTGTAAGTGCTTTGGAGCAGTTCCAGAACGAGGATAAAATGAATTTTATTGCCTTCAACTATTTAAGGCCTGGCTTCGTGAAATTTTTACGTATTCCAGTAACGTATGTAAAAAGTTGGCAATAGTTTACTTCTGACGGTAAATTAGTATTAATTATTTTTTTTACTATTTAAATTACCTTTATAAGTTACTTTACCCACTATTATAGTCACAAAATATTTTATTTCATTGAAAAATAGTCAGAGATTAGATAAAGAACTTAGTTACTAATATGAACTGCAATTCTACTTGGACCAACCATTTTAATACTACTTCGATAGTATGAACAGCCAAGGTAATGAACAACTTACCGACATCGATGTTTCCAGTGAACTATACCATGAAACTCTTCTTTTTGAAAGTGAATCGGTCACTTCTAGACCAGCATGTAGCATTATAGACCTCGATATCACTTAAAACAGGCAAGACAGAAATTTTGATTTGCAAGATTTGCTTATAGTCGATAAAGTTGCATAAGTCGGCAAGCGCAACGTAGTATGGTGACCCACAGCATTAGGTCATCGGAAAATGCTTGCAGAGTGCGAAATAATGATAATAATGATTTATAATTCTAAGATTTTAACCGGTAATCATTTATTCGTCGTAGAGTCCTAAGTTAGAAATTAGAAAACCGCTTCCAATATTAAAAGCAAAAGAATATTAACAGATTTAGAAATCAGTATAAAAATCACGATGTCTTCTTGTAATAACCAAAATCATAGTGAGAAAATCTAGAAAAATAACTACATCAAACTAAAAAAACGCGCACTAAGAACGCGTTAGTTAAAATGTTTAACTGGTCGAAAGTCGCTAGCGCGCTTGTATTAAACTTTAATGCGGTTTATTCCAACTTTATGATACCACATACTTTCTGCTTTTGGATTCCGCTTCGCGAATCCTGGATTTTTCTTATGAATACGTTCAATAAACTCTTTCCGTGTCGAATAAGGATATTAATAAATTATCCAGCGTAAAGTGGTCCCTATACAGTAGTGTGTTCATCCGTAGGCTAGTGCGATGATACGGTGGGCGGGAGAAGTGCTGCCAGTGTGATGTTGGCTCCGCTGTCACGCCGGGACCTGGACGCTGAGGCGCCGGTCATCTGGCCCGCCTGGTGCTACTCAGGTATATACATGGCATTGCATACACGGTATAGTTCACTCATCCGTAAGTAAAATAATTTGGTGGCTTCAATAGAATAGTTAGTAGATATATACCTTAACATAAGAAAACACAACATAATCACATAACATAATCACACAAACCAAAAAAACAACAAAACTTCACGAGTAACCGTAAAAAAGTATTAGAGAAACTATTAAAAAGTGTTTTGCGGTCTCTATTCACAGCTTAAAATTGAGCTCTCACGTGGAAAATACTTCAGAACCTTACGAAATAAATAGTTATTGTTAAAATATAAAACCATTATCCTCCTAATTCTGACAACGTTAACTAGATCAAAATCGCTTTCATTACGTCACTGAGTAGTCGGTGATGAATGTTTGAGACAACTCTTCACTGGACTTTGCGTATATCTCTGTAGGTGATATAGAAGAGGACCTACTATTTTTATTGATAATTTAATTTAAAAATGTTCCAATTTGATGGGAATTTTCATGCACTAAAAAGATTACATAAAAACATGTTTGATTGTATATAATTTTTTGTTGCTTTCATTGTCTAAGTGTCACTATAGTGAGGCAATTTGATACATAAATAAATATATATAAATAACTTACATGGTTTGGAATACATTAAGATTAGTTATAACTAACGGACCATAGTCCGACCGGAACAGCCATACCGCGCTTCAGATACAGCAATCTTAATGCTCCCAGCGGTTCCGTTTGGTGACATTTTTAATTAAAACTTGATTCGAATTAATACAGAATAAAATCTGATCAAGTATTTATCACTGCTACAAGTTTTATTTAAACAGTCTATACGCCAAAAGGAAATACTATTTTAACTGAAAATAACAAATCATGAAACGTTATAGACCTCCTGAACGGTGCAGCAGCCCAGGACCAAATAAATAGCTTCGCAACAAAATCATATGTCCTCGCCGACGAGAACAACCTACCGCAACATCACTATACTATCTCGTACCAGGCAGGTATTCTCCTGTTCACAGTAGAAGGGTTGCTAGAATTTCTTCCACCACTTTTTCTCCTAATACTAACGCTTTCCGACGTGATAGTATTGTAATAATAATGCAATAAAGACAACCAATTGCATAGAAGTCAAACGGATATGCTAAACTCAATTCGAACGAGCCAACAAAATCCCTCACGATCCCTTACGGGACCGCAGAGGTCATTGACAAGTGATGAGGTGACAAGAACCATTAATGATACCTCGAACTATGAATGGAGGATCACATCGACGGATCCAATAGCATTGTTTTAAATGAAATAAAACAACGGTTATAAGATTACAAAATATAACAAAGACTCCGGCTCCTTTCTTAAAGAACAACATCTTCAAAGCGTATTAAATTTTATATTATAACAAGAATTAATAAATTCAATGGACATTAAATCGTTTAACTTTTAAATTATACAAAATTGTATACCTAAAACAATACATACACAACACAATACAACACAATATATATTATATACTACATGTATAATAATGTATATATTACGAAACTTCGAGTAATGGTCGATTCAAATAAATAACGTTCCGAATTCAAAGTTGACATTTGTTAGCATAGACAATGTACATAACAGAATGTTATACTTTACTATATGGTTCGTATTTACCAGCTATTACAAGGTCGAGCTTGGGAGCGGCCAGTTAGGAGCAGCTTGCATAACTAACAGCTCGTTTATCTCAGCGCAGTGGGTGGCTGGAAGCAGGTGCACATTTCCATATATCCTCTAAACGTTAACATCACGAAACGCTCGAAACTTTTAACTGTTTTAGATTGAAAGTCCGCGTTAAAGATGGTTTTTGTTTTAGCAATTCGAGTTTACTTTGATACTAATATATTATCTTTTGTATAATTGCAAATAACTTTTCTTTTTAGGTTAATTATAAATAATAAAACAGAGCGATCTATATATAACTCCATAGATATCTTAAAGGGCGGCACATCCCTTGCTAGCGGCACCATGGGCTGAAACAAAGACGACTACGAAATTTACAAAATAATTACAAATAATTTCCAGCTCTTATCAAATGTCGGATTTGCCACAAAGTTCTTTACTTATTTTTTAATTTTTTTTATTAAAAAGACTGTTAATTCGATTTATTCTTAATTATATTCAGTGCAGAACATACAATTTTGTTTAAACAGTGGCCAAAAACAGTCGTTGATTTTTGGAATTAATTTCCAATTACAATTTTTTTACTTATAAAAACGTAGCGCATTGGAGGTAAAACATTGACAAGCGTTATCTTCGTTAGTTACGCAATAAAACTACAGTTACAAATAATTTAGGGCGCAATCAGTCAAAATAGTTATTAAGACATTTTTCCGCTCGCGCTGACTTTTTAAGTGGACAATTTAGAAGAAAACGTGAAACAGTACTTGCGTTGCCGCCGATTGAAGTGGCAGCGGTAAATAAAAAGGAGTAGATAAAACACGTGATGTTGTCATTACCTTTGCTCTATTATCGCGTGACTGATACAGTCGGCAACAAAATTCACTTACAATAATTTAATGCTCTGCTTCTTTTACATAAATGTACTCTTTGGACTTACTTTAATAAATATCTTTTATTTAGTTTATTATTTTTTATTGTAATTATAAGATATCTAAAAAAGAACTTCGTTGTTTTTGTTAATTTTAAACAAATTATTATTGAGATTATCGTATTATTTATGTATTTTACGGTATTGAAAAGACCAAGGTATGGAAATCATGAAATTTAAAAATTAAAAATTTAACTATATGCTCGTTTTGACTTATTTACGTTACTATTAATTTGAAATCTTTTTATAAAAAATATTACGAAAAGGAAAAGGGAACAATATCTTGCATAATTAAAAAAGTAAACGTCAAAGATTGATTGAGAGTTACTAAACTATTATTGACTTCATTTCTTCATTGACTTCAGCATTTTTTGGGAATTATGTGTTCGCCTTTAGCTTGTTTTTATAATTATTAAAAAGGTCATCGTAACTTCCGACAGCCAACACCTACAAATACATTTATAGTTCCACCAAGGCCCTTTGGCCATTTTCTCAAGTCTGTTGCATTCATTATCCTAACAGTTGGTAAAGTCAACTAGACGTATATGTTACAATTTTTTTGATTTGAATTTGAAATGTCTTAAGATCCAATATTCATAAACGATCACAAAAAAATCCATTATTTCATTTGTGGTTTTTTTCTGCTGACGGTGCCACTCATTTAGTAGCCGCGATGACCTGTGAAATTGACGGCCGGTAATTTTTTTGATTACTTGTAAAGGGTAGAGATTGTAAAGCTGTTCTTACACCAGATTGAAACAATTACTGAGTCATTTAAAGGTGTTGAACATTCATACCAATCATGCGGCAGCGAGCGTGAGAAGAATTTTTCTTCGTAATTTTTAACTGTTTGAGATTTTTTACAATTATTTAAAAATAGTAAATTTCAATCGACTTTAACTTCGTTATCTAATTAAGCTAATTGTTTGTAGCTTGCTTAATTTATTTTAATAAATTAAAATACATCAAACAGGACTTGGACTGTGATTAAATAAAGGCGACGGGTTGATTCTTCTAGAAAATTTATAGAGGTTCTTTATCATCGTCATCAGTATCGTTTAAGCTGTAGAATGTCCGATGCTGGACATGGCATGACACAATAAAATTGCTTAGAAGCATCCTGCTTCAAACGACTTGAAAAAGGTCATCTACCTAACTTGTGGGTTGACTGTGACGCTGTTGGCGCTTGCCTGTTCGTGATCTCCACTTCACCTTGAGCCCCAACAGCCGTAAGTTCTGCGCGTTGTGGGGCTTGCCTCTGTCACTCCCAAGTTACCTATCCTCTAGGCAATGTCGGTAACTTTCGATCGTAAACGAATTTCTTCATTCCTAATTTGATCTCATAGAGAAATTTCAAGTTTTTCCCATTAGCGCAATGTTACATTATCGACACTTTCTAAACCAAAGAGATTTAAAGTAAAGCAAATAAAACTATAAAACAGTATCAATACATAACACGTATTGAGAATAATCAACTAAACTTATACATCGAGAATAATAAAAATACTTATTGTAGATAAGAAAAAAAATTTCATCTTAAAATCGTAGTTGAATAATATATGTAGTAAATAACAGGCGGTAGAAAAAAAACTTCCATTATATTAAAAATCGAATGTGTATTCTTACAATCAACCCTCTTTAAAAGGTGCATTCCATTACAAACATTACAAGGCACATTTACTTTTATAACATATAACAAGAATATTGCTAGTTTACAGTCGATCTCACAATTCTCGTATGCTCATAAAATAGACCGTATCATCGGCTTAGTCGCTATATCCGACTTAGTCCTGAACGAACTAAACTCGAACTGGCCAAGTAAAATTCAGCGACGTCATCGAGGTAGACATGCGAACGATTTATAGCGGACCTCCTTGGAAGATCGCTTCAATATTTATGAAGGTGAATGGCAGTAATGGTGTTGAGATGTATTCTTATATGTATGGAGATCTGCTCAATACCGAATATGTACGACTTGGATATCAACTGTTTATAATGCACATTAATACCATTCAAAAGAAGTTTTTTTTTAACTAACTTTGTACTGTTAGAGTGGTTTTTATTAAATATTTCAAAATGGTCACTATATTTATAAGATAATAATAATGTCTGCAAATGTTAAACAATATCATAAATTTGCAATGCATTAAAATGACGCAACTTATTCTACCGTTAAGATGACGACACTGGTTTGTTTGGTAAAATCGAAAACCTATTTTGCGAGTGTTATAATTCTGTACATACTATTAATTATTTACAAAAGGAATGCAGGCTTGAAAGTAGAGTCAGTTATAATCGATTGCTTAGGAGACGATATTGTCTCGTTGCACTGGAACTGAGTTTAAGTGATTACTACTGAACTAACCGGTTTCCATTACTTCCATACGGTAGTCGATCAGTGTCCATCAGATAATGTATTAAGCCTACTGTTGTACCGCATTGCAAGTGGTCAGATTAGCTCGCTGCCGTCGCGTCCATTTTAAGTAATAACTTTGTCGAAATTCCAAGTACTCACTGTTAGACAATCTGATAATATCAATCAATCGAACTAAGGTTTCCGTTTAAAGACAACCCAGCTGATGTAAGCTCTCGAGAAACCTGCGCATAACCTTAGAGTATAACCTATTCAATTTGGTTCGTTAAAAGTATTTTATGGTAGTATTTTTTGGCTGTATTACACTCTGTTCGTTACAAGCCGAGGTCCTTTAAAGGGTCATACGCCTAGATACCCTATACCGCGTCTATCATAGCTGGGTCTTACTCAAGGGCTTATTAGCCACTTATGATTGAGCCAAAGAATTTAATACTTTAACCGTTGATGACAAAGTAAAATAACATACTTTTACTTTGAATCCAAATATGTCCTACTTTGTTAGGACAGATCCCGCTCGGAGAAGCCGCGCCCTGTGACGGCCCCCCGGAGAATGGCGAGGCTGTCGCAGTCGCGGGTGATTAAGATAGGGGCCCTAAACTTCCACCAGCTCCGGCGATTCGGAGGCGGACGATAGAATAATGTAGTTTCGAACTATCTTCATAGACCCGCGAGGGTTACGAGGGAAGTATGCCATTTTAGATTGCGCGGTTGGCGATCACCGAGGGGATGTTAAAGGATAGGAATCCCACGTAAGTCGGTCTTCCCCCCAGTGCGAGGGTATCTTGAACTTCTAGAAGATTCTCCCCCATACCAAAAAAAATATCCCACTCTGTTATATCGACTATCGTTGAAACCTGATAAAACAAGGTTAAAGCCATTTGTGGTACAAGAAGCTCATAGGCCGTATTCGCAATAATAATTTCAAAATATATGAAGAATATTTTTAGATTGTATTTAATTAGCTAAATATAAGTCACCTCTCAAGGTATATCAGCGTAGTAGGTTGGAGTCGTAATCCACAAGCATGTGCTTATTGGACACAACTTTTGAATTTTTAGTCCAAAAACATGCAGGTTTTCTTACGTCTTGCTGGCCATGTCAATTTTATGTAGTCCACAGTGACGACCTCCAACCGTAAAATACGATTCTTTGGTACAAAGCAACCTTAGCTTAATCAATTTTTAAATAAAGAACGCGATTTAAAAGTCAATAAAAAGGGTGCTACGGCATTAGATCTCTCCCGTAGCATCTAAATCCGTTGGCAGTCACGCTTCGAGCTCATTGAGATGCGACCTAAGCTAAGATATTAATACTTAGCCGACAGAACTAATACGTGCCGAAAGCATTAACATAATAAAACGATATTAGTAAATAGAATACGATGAAGTTTAAATGCGTCGCATTTGTTACCGCGACCGCTCGCTATAAGCCGTGCAGTGTGCCTTTAATCGAGACGTTGTTTGAGCGAAATATCGATTGTTAGTTGGCTTACGTTGCAGGTTGTTCGGGTGATCAGTTTAAATTGCGTAACAATATAATTATTCATTCGGTTCGGTATATTGTTCATACATTAAACTCGTATACCAATTATTCCCAAGGCCAGTGGAGCGAAAGGTATGCATTCAGTGTATTAGCGTACGAGACGCCGCCCGTGCGACTTTCTCACGCCCACGGGCGCCCGCCTCGACTCCTTTCTTTCATTCCGATTCTTCAAAATTCACCATTGTTTTGCTGTAACAATGTCCTACCTCGTAATCATAGTATTGACTCATTACAAAGAACTTTTTCTATGTATTCCTTGTTTTAAGAAGGAATATTATACTTGATTCTTGTATGATGTGACGCTGTTAGCCGTGTGGGGCTGTTAGAGCTTCATCGATCTCAGGGCTCGTGTCTTCTACTAATGACGTTCTTTCCCTCTCTTGCGTTCCCTCTCGAGCGTAAATAGTATACGAATACCAGACATTCTTAACACTGGGTTTTCTCGTTAGATTTTTTCGGTACTTCTCAATACTCTCACAAAAATACAACATAAATGTCTAAATAAATATAACGACTCCAAATCATACATACTACAACTTTAATTTGTTTACTAACTTTACTTTGTTTATGCAGCTCCTCCTGTACATATACATATATAGTGATGATATGGGGCGGTAAAACCGCTGGAATGCCCCTGTCAAGTACTGCTTGACAAAAATAAAAGCGGCGCCATGACAGGGGCATAGGAGCGGTTAAGCTTGTTAGGCAAAACAGAGCTGGTGATCTTGAACGAAGGAACGGTCACTGCAGCCAGTTACGTCGAGCAAGTAATCCGACCTCATGTCATCCCATATTCACAAAGAGTAGGTGATAATTTTGTGTTTATGCAAGACAACGCTCGTGCGCATACAGCTAGG
>DWIC01000844.1:0-10348 GCA_018248135.1 Battus belus | reverse complement strand
CAAGATTGAGGGCAAACGCACTCAAATACATAAAAAAAAAAAAAAAAAGCGCTATGTTATGCGCATAAACACATCAATTAAATTTATTGATACATCAATCAATAAATTTTGTATACTAAAAAAATAAAAAAAGATTTGTTATACACAAATGTATTAAAATTTTAAGTATTTTTAATTAAGAATTTAAATGACATTAAAAGTTAAATCCTTAAACGTTAGGTGAAACGTATTTAGATTATCAAAGTATTTTTTTTTATTTTTGGTTCCTAATGCGAATTAATTTAACTATATTGTTTATTATTTTAATAGCTCAATACGTCAGGTCGCTGCAATTCCACTGTCCAGTTACTCAAAATAAATTTAAAAATATTTTACATTATAGCGTCGATCACAAATATTAATACTTGAAACGTTATATTGTAATTAACAGTTATTTAATTGTTGTTTATTGTTGTTATTATTGTTTAATTAACATTTTGTTTTTATTAAGAAAATCTATTTTTTTTTTGTATTTTTAATGTCAATTTCTTATTTTCCTCTCGATCTTTATAATTTTTTCTTCTTGCAGTTTTAAAAATGAATATAGGCATGACATTTGTCCGACAGAAAATGACGATTCGCGTTAAAAACACTACGACAATTATACACATTATACACACAATTTTCAACTATAAGCATATGGTGGTATATCTTAATAACTTTAATTATTTTGATATTTTTGATAGTCGACAGAAAATATATGGCCCAGTTTATCATTCACGCTAACGGAATTAATAAGCGATATTTAGAGTAATTCAAACAATAAAGAAATTAAGCGTAAAACTCACTTTTAAGCGCCCATCTCTTGTTCTGCATTAATCCTTCCAGGAAATTGTGTCCTTGCTCTCTGCATGCTTTCTCCTTTATACTCGCAACAGCTGTAGTCAGAGATAGCAGGTCGCTGGCAAGCACTACTGAAGACGCGTAATCTGGTGACTCCTCCACCGGCTTCAACATTGGGTTCTGACCACCCAAGCTATCCACGTTTGTGATGTACGAGAAATCTCCGGCGATCTTAGCCGCATGAGTACTAACAGTTCTTGCCGTGGTTGACAACTTTGCCACCACCTCCTGGTCTAATCCCAATGTTTGTGCAATAGTAGGATTTTTGATTATCTCTAGTGTTTTGGTGGCCGTATCAGCTAGCGGTACTATTCGCTGTAGTATTTTCTCTGTTATTTTAGTATCATTAACATTTTCGGCCGTGATTACGCACACGATCGTAAGGAGCGCTGCTATAGCGTTCATGGCGGAAGGCGCGTGCGCGTGCGACGGTCGCCTACACCAACTGAGACTAGCGCGCCAGCCTTCGTAGAACTATCAATGAAATAGCATATTGATACGCAGTTCGCATATCACGTCGACGATTTCGCTATTGAAATTTCTTCATTGTTTCAT
Organism: Battus belus; assembly: GCA_018248135.1. Lineage (NCBI taxonomy): Eukaryota > Metazoa > Arthropoda > Insecta > Lepidoptera > Papilionidae > Battus > Battus belus. Next base: position 8,911 of record DWIC01000844.1, on the reverse strand, counting down.
GATGGTTGTGTCGCCAATTGTTGTATGTGATTTTTTGAGCTTTTAATTATGGGATTATTTTATGTATTACATTACGTCAACAAGCTTAAAGACCGTATTTATATTTTTAGGTCACTATTAATGCATGCAAAGGGTACTTTTGGCAATGGAATTGGTTTTCATTTCAATTCAATTTAACACAATTTAATAGCATTATTAAAATATATCTCTTAAAAAATTTCCATGTATTCTGTGCACTGACTATAAAAAATTAACCAAACATTATTTCACCTCTAGTTCGCATTCGATTAGCTAAACGTTTAAAAAATAAAGAGTATTTGCATGTATTTGATTTAAAAAGCAGATTGTAGACATTTGTTGTTTCTGACGAAATGTGATCACTCATTGTAAAAAAACAAAATGAAAAATGTAAAAAAAACATAAAAACTAATTAACATGTAAATTACTTGAAAACAACGGAATAAATATGAACATATGATTCTTAATACATCTTATGTATATCAAATGTTCCTTACTACGAATGTTTAATTCCAACTTTTTATAGAGTATTTGCTGTTAGCCGTTTCGTAGTTTTTTACGTCTTCTTTGATTAAATTAATTAATATAATTATAGACAATTACTTGATTTTAGCTCTTTAATTTGTACTTAAGATCGTTCAGTTCTTTTTTTAGTTCTTATTTTTTATGTTTTGTGTATTATATGGAATAGAAGAATTTTAATTCAAAGATGAATGACGAAGTCCATCAAACATTGATAGTCTTGTAACATTAAGAGAATCTCGCGCGAAGTTTCATCATAAAAAAGTGCTAATCACTACATCATAATACAATCTTTGAATTTACTTTTATGCTAATTACTTTATCACGAATTTATTTACTTTAAAATCTATGTCACGTTTAACTATAACATCTAATGCGTGATTCACGTAGTATTAAAAATATTAATAAGAACTTTCAATATGAACAATTATGCAATCTAATTTCGATATTTTTAAACATAGATATTAAAAACAATGCCGATATTCATTTAAGAGCTGTGCAAAATATTTCCAGTATTATTGATTTATTTATTCACTTGTTACAACTTTTGTAATGACGGACTTCGTGCCTAAATACAAGTTGTTAAAATGATAAATTAATAATTATATATTGGAAATATTTTTCCAATCCCTTAAATTAATACTAATATTTTACCTTAATGTCTAGAGTCTGAGGGATCGAAATTAAATTGATTAATTACAGATCGTACATACAGATTATTGTAACTGAGAAACAGAGAAGACCTTTAAAACCCAAATGCATTGTAGGTCACTAGGCTGAGGGCGACATAAACAAAGGTTTTAATATAAATCAGTTATAAAATAACCTTGCAAATGATGATATTACAATTTATAAATCACCGTTTATCGCCTTGTAACATTAAAAAAATACTTGAAATATAGGTTAAAAATACTCATGCGAAATTTAATATAATGGCCATATGTTAAGAATTAAAGTTTTACGTAAACCAAAATTAAGTTTATTTTTATCGCGTATCAAATGTTCGCTCTAATTAACTTTTCCTACGTAGAGATAGTCTTATTTTAATATTCTATGGGAAACATATTTGTTTTTGAATGTTTTTAGTAAATTTTAATGGCTACCCAACATTTTAGGGCACTTTACACGACGTTCACTTTTTCTATACAAATAAATCGACGCTGTTATCTCTTGTATGAAACGTGAATTGTTAAGGTTAAAAAAAACATGGCAATTTGCAAAAACTTTTATTTAAAGTCATCGTTCTCTGGAAAATCGATAATGCTGAGCACCGTCTCGACCGTTTCCATTACCCGTCACTTCCCAGTCGTCAAGATCTCTGTCGCTATTTCTAGAAATGGATCTTCTTTGAGCACTTTCTTCTCTCATCCAATAGTCTTCATCACCGCCCTCTTCCTCTTCGATTATTTCTAAATCATCCTCATTTGAACGTTCACGAGCTTCATCTATAACTTCCTCATCGTCTTCTTCTTCTTCTAAAATTTCTTCCAAGCCTTCATTATTATCTCTTTGGTGTTCGTACTCTATTTCATCTTCTGGTATCTCTTCCAAAACTTCTCTGTGGGCTATAAGAGTTTGTCTGTTCTTTATTAATGGAGTTTCCGTCACTTTCTCATTCTTTCGAGGATTTTCATGCTGCTCTTGTACCTTTTCAATAACAGGCTCGGTGATTATATTTTCCTCTCTAGTATTGGTTTTAGACATTAAGAATAGTATTTTTGGTAAAGATTGCATTGGAATTATAAATGTTAAAGTCAATACAACCGACGGTAAAAATATCCATAATATTTCTTGAACATCAATCTGCAAGAGACCATAACAAATTATTTTATTAATTAAAATATTATATGAGATAGATTCATTATATTACTAAATAATTAAATTTACATATTTTGTGTCACAAAGAGTTTAGGTTCACGAATGTACACTCACCAATGACGTTAAGGTAAATTCTCTAGCGGTTTTAACAGTCGCTGCATTTGTCAGGAACACAACAAACTGACAGAGGTAGAGAGCATACGAAAGACGACTGATAAGAGCCAGTGGTCGACTACATAGGAGATTACTTAGAAAATCTGTAACAAATAACATAAAGCAATACAGAGAATAAATATATTTTAAAAGAAAATTATAATTGATGCTTAACTTAAAAGGTGCAAAACAAATAATTATTAATAGTTAGCCTTCCTTATTTCAAATTTATTTGGTCACGATCCACGTGTTTGGATATGATATTGAAAAATTTGGAAAAAATAATAACTCGTTAAGATTATTTTTACGAACGGTTTTATTGGCAAGAACTTATAACGCTGTCCTCTATTGCTTTAGAGACAGTTTTTACTATTTGAAATGTGTTATTTATTTACAATCTGCAAAACACTACAATATCACTAGCACTACAGGAACATACATTCGCCATTTTTAATATTGCAATAAAAAGCTATTTAATCAGTATTTGTATAAAAATAAAGAATGACGTCATATTTAGTTGTTTCTTAATACGAAAATTACTCCTGAAAATCACACCCGATAAACTAATTAATAGCGACAGTTCGAACAATTAGCTAAAACCGCTGTGTATATTTCGAACAAATCGTTCCTGCGAATTTGCTAACCAGATTTAGTTCCAATCAGTTGTTACATACTCACCACAATGTCCGCTGTGCACTGCATATATTAGCCATGCTATTGCCAAAGCCGACGATATCGGTGCCAACGCGGCATACTGAGCAGCAAATGTTGCACTGTATCGGTACTGCGTTGAACCCGAATCGAAACCAGCCCACCACACCAGAGCCCATAGCACACCGCTGACTAACCAGCCGAATGCCAATAGGATCTATGGAAGAAAAATATTTAAAATAAAACAAAATTATTTATGAGACGGACATTAACACCTAATAAAACTTCAAAATCCAGATTACAACAATATGTTCTTAAAATCTCTTTTTGATATTTCACCTTCTTTCTTTCGTGACAAAAAACAAACATTTAATGTTTAAGCTGACATTAATAAATCTAAATGGTACATTTAATTCATCATAAAATCGACAAATATATGAAGCAAAGGTTTTTCCACTTCCACGCAAATGGGGATGTTCGAATAAAAACATGTATACGTCATTTGGCTCCCGACCTCGGCTTTGCGAATCGGCCACAAGGCAGTATCGCGACAGTATTTCAGGCTTGGCGGCTTGCCTACAATCTAAGCTTGCGGTTTTCGGGGAGATACATTAGTGCATACGTCATTTAACTCCACACATACAAGATTAAGATACTCGAGCCGCAAGCTAGCTAATGTCTGTCTGTAACGATCGCGTGGATTACTGCTTCCAGCACCTGCAGGCTCGTGGCTCCGGGTAATCAGGCCCTATGTTCCTGTAATCTAGGTAACCTATATTTAATTTCCTGATTGTTCATCAAATTTTATTCAATTACTTTCCGGTTTATATGTCTTAATGACTTCTCTATTAGTTTCAAAACTATGTTAGTTGGTGCGACATATTTTGATAATTCTGCCACAATTTTTTCATCTTTTCATAGCTGAAGTTATGAAAATTCAAAAACATTAAAAAAATACCTACCCAACTTTAAAAAAAAATTGATAAGTAAAAAATGGAAAATGGATACGTAAATGTTGGATACCGACTCCAGCTGTACTTTAAAATATTTGATAGAACCTTGTTCATTTCACATATAACAATCATCTCGTCAATTTTTCAGTTTATCATCCTTTGATAGTCGAAATATTGATTCACGTTGAGCCATAAGCTTTCAAAAATTAATTCCGCATTAAATTTAGATCAGTTACTTCAACATAATGAAAACACCAATAAATAAATGTTTACTCCATATACAACACAATATATCTAATATCCCCTACCGTTCCGATCGCAATATTTCAAAGTAACCGTCAAACGATGTTCGCAGAAGTGTTTATTTAGTGAACTGTAAATATTGTCGGTTCTATTATAGTTGACTGTAGCTGCTTGACTTACTTTGCTATGTCGCGTATTGTTCCTTAGAGCCAACCCCAGACTTAGACCGACCAAGTAAGGAGTAGAGCGGTGGATTACTGAAGTATAACTCAGTCGCGCCGTCCTGTACAGCTGGCTAACGCTGGAAATTGAAAGAGAAATATAAAGTTTGTATTGTAGTTTGAAAATCTAGGTGACGTGGAAGTAATTCGAAACATATGCTATGACAGAAAAGTATCAATATACGAGTATTCAATACTTTAAACGAAATCTGTTCAGTGAAATGCTGAAACTTTTGCGTGAACATACTTTGTAAGGTTAAGGATTTTGAAAACCTTACATACTATATAGACTTATTATTATAATTTTCCATCAGTTAGATAATGTTATGGGATATAATTCTCAGTGGCATTGTATTTTCTATATTTATTTCCTTTACATCTAACCTGTACATTTAATATAGAGTTGCAGTTAGTATCTGTAAATGAATAATAATGTTCCTAATGGTTGTTAAAAAAGTGCCAAAGCTAAATCCACAAGGACGCCCTAGTGTGGATTGCTATAAATAATTCAAACTTTTTTACCTCACGTTTTTGTTTTCTTTCCGATTACAAATTTAAAAAGTTGGCTTTCTACCATCCTCCGCAAAGAAATGGAAATGTTCGGTGACATAGAGAGCAAAGACCTAAGCCTCGATCAACATAGTGATTGATATAGTCTAGAGCAAACATCCGAGAGGTCGTGGTTGATCAAACAAAATTCACTCGTCACTTGACGACAAACTTGGTACTGTCTTCCACAATTACAACGCCAGTTTACAAATTGTAATAAGATAAAGATTGCTCGGTGTCCAGTGGACCGTGAAGACCGATATATGAACTAACATCGAAGGATAAACTCTCCTTTTATAATGATTTGTTCGCTTAAAGACGTTTTGTCAAAATAGATTATTAAATTAAACTCCAGATTCTTGTTAATTAACTTTTCTTTTCACTTCTTGATCTTGATTATAAGTATAATGACATATGCTTAAGGCTTTGCGTACGGCTGAACGGGTCACGTCCCCTCATTAGAAGCATTTCTTAAATTAATACACGTATAACGGAACTGTTCAATCTATGGGTTTGATTAAAGGAAACGTTACAATATCAACTTATTTGTATTCAATGTAAACGATCGCAGAGCCTTGGGGTACACGACGAGCCGGAAGATCGCAGCACAAAGGTGACTCAATCCTGTGTCGGGTAAACTCATATTTTTTTATTATAAACGTTTATATGATATAAGACATATTAATAGCTCTGTTGTTACGTATAACAACAGTTGATACATTTGATTGACTTCTCTTTGTCATGTAATTAAATAAATTCAATCTTTTACCTCCGATTAACAATTGCAAGACATTATTATATAATTCAATGATAGGAATTATAACGTTAACTAAACTACGTACATGAATACTTTGTGCCGAACGTTATTGGCATTCCAATAGAAAAAATATTTCATAGTGATCTTTTTACACAGGAATTGGGATTGGTTGTAAAAACTTTAAAGCTTTTTGCTGGTAATTGAGCTATACATTCACCGCTTTAGAAATTTTAGAACAATAACCAATCAGCCTGTATGAAATAACAACTGTGAGATGATGTTTAACATTTAATTAAAAAATATTTAAAAGCATAACATAGTAACATTAGCGTTAAGAAATAAAGTTACTAATCTAAGCGTCTTTTAATATAAAATATTACAAATATAATAAACGTCAATTATCCTGCCAAGGTCTATAAGCACTAAACGAGGCTCCATGATAAACGAACGTAATATATAAAACTAGTACACCTATAAGCAATCACCATGTATTATAACAACGTCGTTGCTGCTAAATGATATAGTAAGACGTTAAACATTGTATATTTTAGCTTAAAAACAGTTTTAAAGTGAGAAAATTACATCACAATATTATTATATGCATATTACGTTAAAAGCATTTAATGTTAAACCGCATTAGGCTAAATGCTATTAGGCGCAATGCTAACAACTTTCGCTGCTAATCCATTGTTTATTTCGTTAACCTACATTTCTGTTCTTATTCTTTGTGCTTACGAGTATACCATGGAGCTATATATCTCCATACAAACTTCAATAATTCTACTTCTAACTAATCCCTTTAGAAAGCAACTGGGAAGGCCTATGGCCAGCAGTGGGCGTCTTACGGCTGGAAATAATCATATGACGAGATTTAGGTGTTCAAACACAAAGCACATACAGAATGATAGGGTTTATGTCTGGTTTTTTTACTTCTTAAATATACTACCCATTTGCAAGCAAATAGTTTTAAAGCTTTTACAACCATTTGTAATCTCCTACACTTTATCTATTTTCTTAAGGTCTTGTAATATGGGATACACAGGATGTAAAAAATATTTTTACCATTCGCTTTATTACGCCCACTATTACAGCATACTAAAGCATGCGATGATTTAACACTCGTGAATGTTGTAAACGTTGAACGAAATAGATAAAACGTTTTACTGAAAATGTTATTAAATGTCTATGAATTTTTATAGATATCAACAAATCGATCCCTCTGGGATTCATACTCCATGAATATTTGAATCTTTTACACCTATCCAATCATCCTGTACATACGATTACTACAGATTAAAATGAATTATTGTTTACTGTTTGTCCCTGCAGACTGTGCACTACTCTAATATTATCTCTGATTATAGGCCAGTCGCATTAAAATAGAGTTTCAGAGTGGTCACTTTATACAGAGTGATTGGAAAGGGGTTTAAGAGCTTAAAGATTTTAGCTGTTAAATAGTCTATATATTCATTTCTTTCCATTAAAAACCAACAACCTGTATATGTTCTAGATAAGGTATATTACACATTTTTTAAGATATGTAATTCAATATTTACATATATTCACGCATACTTTAAATCAATATTATCCTACTTGTACGCAATTCATTACCATATTCAAATAATTGTCTATTAATTGTCGTTACTAGCCGGCAATTTCTGTAATTAAATTAAATTCATAAGAAAACACAAGATTCGTACTCACTTGTTAACACTCACTATACAGGTATCGTATCTTACTTGTTTTATCTTTACAAACATTACTATAAAATATTAGCTAGTCAATATTTTTCCTCTCAAAATAAAAATTTGTTAGTAAGACTTAGCGTTAAGGGTTCAGGAATCGATCAATGACTTAAGCCAACCGTTCACCGTTACATTAATTACATATTTTCATCATCATTACATATTTTAATCATTAATTACATATTTTTCTTAAATAAATCCCATAAGAACTTTTGAATGCTAATTCACTAAATCACTGACAGATAAACTAACAAATGCAACTATTTGCGGTGTCTCTAACTGCACTCAAGCAATGTTAGATTGTGGTTTCACACGCCCATCCGCTTCTTATTTGTAAAGTACTTTCCAAAACAAGCAGTCGCTTTAACTTCGTGTAATTATACAAACGATTGTTGGGTTTATATCATTCAGGGCGATTGAATAAGAGAAAATTTCTGAGATAAACGAATGTTACATACCTGACGCCATGATACGCCAGCATGGTGAGGCGATGCTCCTTCGTCACCCTGTACCTGGAGAAGGCAGTCCACACATGCAGTGTTGGTAGGATTGCTCTTAACGCCGGCATATCTGACCGCATTGCCCACACCAAAACTCCTCCCAGGATGGACAGCTGCATGTCCAACGCTAACTGGTGGGTTTGTGGTGCACACTGGAAAAATATCGTTATTATTGTCATCATACATTATGAAAACATAATAATTAACCTAATGATCGTGTTGAAGAGAAATAATTTTTTAATAGTTTTTAATTAGTTTGATGCAATAGCATGAAGAAAAGACATCCGTATAACGGTTTTCATAATAGTCATATGGATAGGAAGAGTTACGGTATGTACAAAAAGTATCGCAAAGTTTTGCTTAAAGTTTTCTTCAATTGCAGAGGCGTGGTGCATCATGAGTTCTTGCCACAGGATAGAACGATGAATAAGGAATATTACCTGCAAGTTATGCGCGATTTGCGTGTAGCAATCCGCCAGAAACGCCCGAGTTTGTGGAAAAACTAAAATTGACTTTTGCACCACAATAACGCTCCTGCACGCTGCATCGCTGCTTGTACGCGACTTCTTGGCCAAAAACAACACACTTATGGTACTGCAGCCACGGTATTCCCTATACCTGGCCCCCTGTGACTTTTTCTTGTCCCCGAAACTGAAAAAACCCATGAAAGGACGACGCTACGCTACGATTGACGGCATCGAAGGAGAACAAGACACAAAAAAATGATTTTTTGAAGTGCTTCGAAGATTGGAAAAAACGTTGGCACAAGTGTATAATATCC
>DWIC01000843.1:0-10354 GCA_018248135.1 Battus belus | reverse complement strand
GACTGACACTGAATACAATGAATAAGTAAAAAAACTTTCAATTATTTTCAGATAGGTATATATATATAACATCTTTTTTAGATTTTATTTTATATGAATAATTTGAAAATTAAAAAAAAATAACAAAAAACGATATCATACAAAGTTTTTTGAAATTTTTGTTCAAAAATCTTTGTATGATATCGTTTTTTTTAATGGTATTAAAAACAAACAAACAAACCTGAGCAGTTATAAAACAAATGAATTCCTTGGATGGTATAATGTTAAGTAACCGGCAGTTCTAAAATAAATGTTATTTAAAATGAAAAAAGTAATTTGAATTAAAAAGTTATTTTGAAGTTGTCAGAGTGGACATTATCGATGAAAGTTCAAAGTTTAATAATCTTATTATATCCTTAATGTAAAGAAGCGTCAAAATAGAACTCCACTAAAACTTCTACGCACAAAATAATTTTCTTTCAGTTTTTACAAATATATGAAAGTTATTGTTGTCACATTTCTTGTACAAGCGTAAAAGCTTATAAACTAATATTTTTAATAGTTTAAATTTATAGGATTAAAAAATACTTTTTCATTTCCAAAATCATAAGGAGAATGACGTTCGTAATGTGACTTAATATCCGGTAGATTGAAGTTATTAACTGAAGCGTGTTAGTTATATTTATCAGACAATTCACATTATTAAATCCAGAAAGCAATAATACAATAGTTGAAAAATTGTTTCATGAATTTTCCCGCCATTCCAATTGTTACAAAGCCTCTTTCCCGGCCGCACAGAAATTCAGCAATGACCCATTAATAATTGTATTATACGTCGCCGGTTTAAGACCATTGGATCTTTCAGTGGCAAACGTAGGAAATCAGTGGCAGGCAACGAAACAAATTCGCGTATTCTATCATCGAGCGCTCACAAAGGCCTCGAGTCTGATAACTGAACAATGAAATGTAACAAGTCGTCTATTCGGCATTGTACGCGGCGACAGGGGTGTTTGGGGGGGACGAGGGGTTCGGGGATTTCCATTATATTTCCATTTCCACCTCGATTCTTGGCAACTTATCGCGGCCTCACGGACTAGGTAACTCTATCTTTGTATTCTGTGAGTCATTGAATAGCGTCAAACGACTGTAATTGCGATGAATATATATTGTTCACACAGACGTACTGTACTGTCAAAAGTTATCGGTCTGTCGCAATCCTATGGGACAAATATATAAATGACACGTATTTCAGAGTGCTCGCTTTATTAATTGATAAAATATATGAATAATAAAGAACAATTACAATATGAAAAAAAAAAGATTTTTATTTCGGATATGAAAGACTAGTAACAATCAAAATATTATTACATATCCGTTGTAATGGTAATGCTTTACGTCAATTTTTCTTTAATGGCTAGGAAATGGAATTGAAATTTATCCTGTAGTTTATAAAGGCGAATAAAAATATAGTGTTTACTAATTTACTCACCATTCAATATTTTTTTTTATTAAAATGAGCTGTCCTCGTGCTTAAACGAATATATGAAAAGAAAATTAACTAAATTGTTCGATCTGTTCATGAGATTTAAGCTTAGCAACACATTTAAATAGTAGATATATATTTATGTATTTTTACGTAAATAAATATATGAACGTCAAAACGGTAAGAGCAGCGTAGGACGTCCAGCTACAAGGTTATAGATAGACGACCTTGTTAAGGACGTCGAAAGATGCTAAATGTAGTTCGAGAAAACCTATGGAGACGATTTACGTTCGGCTGTGAAGGTTCTACGGTTGAAACAATGATGACGATACATATGTATACCTCAAAGTAAGAGAAATACAAAAGTAACTTGACCTATTACAAAAGACCAGGCAATCGAATTAATAATCACATATTTTATTAATAGCAATGATCAACATTTAGTTTATTGTACTTATTTTAAATATCATTCGTCGTTCTTTTAGCCCATAGATGGCCATGGGTGTACGCATGGTGTATGGTATGATGTTTGGCATTGCCTATCGCAGTATCGTATTATGGTACGCCGTGGACGCTGCCGCTCATCCTCCGTCAACTTGTTTGCGAGCAATGACAATCCTATATAGTTAACGCACAATGTGACTTAAATATAAGAATATATTCCTGGAATCGTACCCGCCACCTACAATACCAAATTTCAGACCTTACGACTGATCTATCACTGCTCAATTTATAAATTTTCACAAATGAATTGCAATTAAATATTATTAAAACAAGCGTTTAGCGTTAATTACATCATGAGATCATAAATAAAAATTTTGGACCTGTTAAAGTGTTCCGAAAGTAAATCGAAGGAAGATAGGTGATGAATGAAAAGTTGTTACCGTATTATGTTAGGTATGAAAAGGAATGAAAGAAGATGAGAAGGTCTACAAAGGAATGAAAGAAAGATCTTAAGAAGAAAAAAAGAGGTATTTATAGTAGATAACAAAATTCTGAGATTTTTTTTTGTACATATAGTCCCTCCTTACACAGGAGTAAGAGAGATAAGAATAATTTTGTAAACATAATGACATACATGAAATACCTGATACAAAATATATAAAGAGAATTTGCAAAAGAACAAGCGTACACGTAAACAGAACGTTATCATCAAGCATGCTTCAGTTCGAATGATGAAGACCACACACAGGCCGCGTATCGCGTCGACCTATCACGTCTCTCAGCATGCGTTTTAATCTTCGCATTAAACTAGGAACACGTTGCAAAAATACCGACCGCTTTATATACTCCGACCTGCTACTGTTTAAAATTAAAATGATCACATAAAAGCACGTGACTTCTGATTCCGATTGTCTTCTGTGAATAATAAACTATGGACAGACAATAAGGCCGTCCGAAGACGAGGAATGCCGCTTCCGTGCATTGGAAAATCTATGTAGACGGCTGAAACGTTGATGATGAATAATCTATAAATATAAAACTTGTGTGATCTGTTGTTTATTGTACTATTTGATTAGAGACTAAATTTATTTATAACAAATTCATCAAACGAGTGAAAATTATAGATATAGACTGTTGATTATTTGCGCAATATCGAGCCCTTGTGAATAAACATAGCGATTGATTATAGTAAAAACTTTAAAGGGGTGAATACAAAAATCAAAATTTGCAAAAATAATAAATAACGTAATTTACTCGTAGTAAAAGCGTTTTTAAATTCGGATCGCTACATGTTAAAATTAACTTTTTTTTATTACCAGGCCCTGCAGACTTTGTACTGCCAGTTAGTGCCCTGTCTCATTACAATATAAAAAATGAATAAATGTTATTTCCTTTTACACTATCTAGTTTTACATCCATAGCCTATCACCTAATATTGTCCATAATTTGCTGAATATCGGGCCCTATGCAATTATTTTTAAATCACTGTAAGTATTGAATAAACAATTATAGATCTCAAAAACTTAATTTTATTTTATTCGGTATATACAAAGTGAGAATTTATATAAAATATGCCAGTAAACGGACAAATGGACAAACCGACATTATTACATCAGCGGTTGTATGTACGGACATAGCGATGATTAATGACACATCTGGCTCGAATCCGTAACTATTTGAGACGATCCTATTGGTCGATGTTTTTTTTGTTTGTAATGGCTGGCAAAATTTGAAAATAATTAATGAAGGAGCGCTCTAGGAAAGATACGCGAGATTAATGATTCGGTTCACTTAAGTGCGACATTTGTGCTACTGTGCAGTTCAAGTGGGGTATATTTTTCATGCGTTAAATAGGGCTCTTGTTCTAAGACATTTTTTACTTTACCAAGATCTTGGTTAAGGTTATTATAAGTATTTGGTAATTACATAAAAACATAAAACAGGTAGTCGACATATTATATATCAGGAGTAAGTGTGTAGGAATCACATTGAAACTGTTATTAACATATCATGTTTTAGTATTAAGGAAGAAACAGATTGTCCTCAGACATGCATGTAAAGAATTAATATTAGCGATACAGCAAGTATCCGCGTGTCTCTATCTTGTTCATGTCTTTCTTGTAGAAGATCTTACGTTAGCACTCACAAAGTATAGGCTAAGCGACGTCGACCATCCTAAATCTCCAGAAGAGATTACTGGCATAAATAGCAAGCGGAACATGTGGCCACTAAGACTTAGATTCTAGACTTGAAGCCATCGTTAAGGAAATCGTTTAAATTAAATCGTTAAGACTAAATTAAATAAATTTGATACACACTAACCCAACACCCTAACCTTTTAGTTATATAATTTTACTTCAATATTTAGCGAAGTCTGTTAATTCAAACCTAATCGAATCCTTCGGGAGTATAAAATTAATTGACTTCTATGTCCAACTTCAGAGCGCCGAAACTAAGTCTAAATTGGTGCGCCTTATCGGTCCGGCTAGATAACGTTTATGACGTGCGCTCATCGAGTCGCCTGGACTTTACATTGTAGTTCGTAGATTGGTTGCTCAGCCCACACAGCGCTGGACAGACAGCAAAAACGACATCTTATTGATAAACTATTGATTTTGTTCTGCTACGAGTATATTAATAAACATTTAAATATCTCAAAAACCATTTTTGTTAAACAATGTTTTTAAATCTCTTTAAATAAGTAAATATTTTACCGGGTCAAAATTATACAAGAGATACAAGATTGTAAATATGATACGTTGATAATGGTCCATTCTGTTCATTATTACGAACTGCAGTACATATGAGATAAGTTTTAAAAAGAAAAATGATCTTGTACTCATACTACAAAATCATTGGAATATTATCTAAAATTATTGTACTATATCTATTGCTATTTCCTGCTTAGACTGTTCAATTATGACTTAAACCACTGAAACTTAGCGTTTGTTCGTTCATTTCCTCCTATAGACGCCTTCTGCATATGCTCTGAGCCTCTCTATACGATTTTTATATTTATGAGGAGATATACCTTAATCGCAACGCTGGCAGGTTAGCGATCGTAGTGTGGTATTACGCAGTGGTCGCTGTTGCCCATTCACTGGTAATTTATTTGTTGACAGTGACTATCCTTTATAGTTAATGCACAAAGTGTGAATTACATAATATTGCAGTTAGGGAACCTAATCTGCGACCTGCGATCGCAAGTGTCAGTGCTTACCGCTTGGCTATCACTGCCCTAGGAAAGTTGTGAATCACAAATTGAAATACATCTTTTTAAAAGTTTCATTCTGAGAGAGAGAGTTGCCGCCCGTTATACAAACGAGCCTTGTTCATATTTGTCTAATATAAGAACAAATTTTTGCCTTGCCGAATTTCTCGTGACTTGTAAAAATCTTATGTAAGGGATTGAAGATCAGACCTAAGGTACAATCTATTTGACATTCGCTTTTGGTTAGTAATAATAATGACGAAATACCTGTGCATATGATTTATAAATAAATAAATAAAAATTGTATATGATTAATTTTGTTCATCCCAGATGTATCTTAAAGAGTACTAGTACATTTGAAGGGCAATGTTTATGATGACGTTACCAATCTACACGTCAGTGATGACCATTATCTGTGACTGAATTTAATGAACAAAGGCCCACGCGCAACCGACGTGAGGAATATTCAATTTTGCTTCGTTGACTAGAGTTATCATATCTATGAACTAGATTTATGAACTGTTGCTATAAAAACTAAAGTTTTGTCAAATCCGCGCAAATTTAATAAAGTAACCAAAGTAATATTTAAACTTTATATGGCATTCGATGTAATATTTGTAATTTCAGAGAAGAATTAAATATAAAATAGAATAAAGTATATTATAACTGGTGTGATAAACAACCTACCTTATGTCTCCGTATATTACGATAATATTTGTTTTGATTTTTGTCACTTGTTACTTTCGAATAGTTTATGTATGAAATGAACTGTATTGCTTTTTACATCTTTCAAAACTTGTTATCGTGATTTCTGACACACACATTGTAACTATTACATTTCGCGTCGTTTCGATGCGCGAAAATAATTCAAGACGACTACGGTACACGAGCAGCACGTAACTAAACTAAACAAGAGCCAACAACTTTCCCTTGCAAAGTTTGTATGACCTTTCAATTACAATAGAAGCAGTAAATCAAGTAACTTGACCATAAATTAATTGTCAGACAAATTCGAAAACAGTAGGCGACGGTAGCGCAACTCGAGGGCGCTTTGTTCCGCTGCGGCGTCAGCAAAACAGAAGGTGAACGCCTTTGTGTTGGGAGTTGTAAATTTTATGAAAAGTGAAATTCCTTTTGAATGCCTGTTCGGTCCATAAATAATTTGCGAATAGAAGCAAGGCCATTGTTTCGTATACTTATTGTTTTACGTCGATACGCACGCGAAGCTAGAGGTATTGCAAATCGGTATTGCGTTTTTGGCTACCTGTACGATTGTGCAAATGAATGCGGATTTTTTTTAATTTCCAACTATTATTATATTTTTTGCTGGTACAATAGTTTTAATTCGCTATCACTTTCAGTGTACGAAAAAACTGTCACAAACGTAATGCAACAGTTCTTGAACTAATCACTTTTATTGTACAACACAAAATCAATAAAGGTCATATTCCCAAAAGACTTGCAAAAGCCTAGAACTTTTTAAAGCCTTTTGGGGCCTGCTTTTTTCTTGGCTTGCATTTGCATGCCTTTCTTACAAAAAGCAGGGTACCAATGTTAATACTACTTGGCAATAGTGGTGCACTATCAATATCATTTTTAATCGAATAGAAGTCGTATAGTCCCGTTTCCGCCAGTGACTTATTAACTGGTTATTCACACTGCGCAGTACTTCGGGTGGTAGAAGTGCTTACCCAGAATGTATCACTTAATAGTAAAAAAAAATTATAACACTTACCAAACTGACTCCGCATCCAGGGGTACAAGGGGCTGGGCAACGAGGCGTTGGTGTTCGGTGGAGGTTGCTGAGGTGGCGCCTGCTGCGCGTGCATGGACTGCTGGTGCATGGGCGGCATCTGCGTTTGATGCTGCATGTCGTCCACCGGGTACATGAGGTGCTGCTGGTGCACGCCGTGCTGCACCATGTGCTGCTGGGGGTGCATGTGGTGCGGCATCTGTTGCGCTTGCTCCAGTGGAGGACTGCCCGGAACGCCACCTGCCGTGGCCGCCGCTGCTTGTAGTTTGCAGGACGTGTAAACCGCAGGCGTAGGAGGCTGATGTCCGTTCGGGCCGTAGCCGTCCGTCTTGGGGCCCATGTGCCCCATCTGCGACGGACTGTCTGGCCTGTAGCCGTTCTGCTCCATCTGTTGGTAGTAACCCAAGCGGTCGTATGGCGGGAACCTTGGGTAGGGCATGCCGGGCGCAGGTTGCGCGGGGTAATGGTGCTGCGCCGGTCGCAGTTGCTGGTCGCAGGCGTCCATCTCGTGACCCTGCTGCGGCACAGCGCCGTAGTGCGCGTGCGCCTGCTGGTGCTCGTGCCCGCCCCCGTTTCGCATGTCCGGCATGTACGCGTTGGAGAAGTAGGTCATGCTGTCGCAGTTGTTGGCGCTCATCGCGGGCCCGCAGCCCGCGCTGCTCGCCTCCGTATCTTCCGTCGCAGGTTCTCGGCCGTAGCGGCCGACACTATCACCAGTACGGTCACCACACAAACACTTCGGATTCCATTCACTACACGGCGGCGATCGAACCCGCTGCTGGTTCACGCGTTGCCGGACGGTACCTCCTCATCGGAAACTCGGCGAATCTGAAAAGCAAAGATGAATGCGCTCAGTCGATCTATATTCGAAATATTTTAATGTGAGTCGTGGGAGGCATCGATCGCTGAAGTGTTTGTGTTGGTGCGAGAGCCATCCTACCGCCGCCGACCTGACGGCCGGTACTAACTGATACGAGTCTCTAGCCCACATGAAACCATAAAATGTCATATATTCTAAGTAAAACGCCTATTAGCGACAACCTGTCTGTGGTACATGCCCCCGTTCGCCGGAGATAACTTAGCGGCGCATTCTTAAGCGCTAGTAAGTTTAAATTCCGTCTTTGTCTGACTGAAGCTAGCGGTTCCTCAAAAGTGAGACGGGGATATGAAATAGTGTCACGTCCCGTTCGACATGTGGCTGACCCGGCGTCATATCCTCGACGTTTCCCAGCAGTTGATGGAGCATGAGTGACAACCGCGCGCCGCCGAGCGACATAACTTTGCACTGACGTTAATTTGTTCCGCGACGAACGAACGTCGCCGAAACCTTCGCCTTATCGTTAGATCTCGTTCTACTGGTTTAAACTATAAAATTTACGACGCACTTTATCAGTCGGCTACTAGAATTATACAAGTAGCGGAGAGAATAAAAAGGTTTACAGGTTATTTTACGAGGAAACACTTTGATAAATACATTATTAAACAGAGTTTCATCGTTACGAAGAACACAAGTTAGTTCGATATTTTAGCTAGAGAGGTATTTATATGTAATTCCTTTCATCGGAATTAATACCTCTCCACAAGGTCATCTCAGTGCGATTTTGATGCGGTTAGTTAGACTCATGTCCGAAGTAAAAAATCTATATGGAACAGCACTCGAGAGCAAAGCCCGCCCCCCGAGCTGTCGTAGGTTATTTAAAACTCAGAAGTTCAAGCTTCATTAGCAAAAGTTAATGACGTCGGCTTCACTATAGACTGTTCATGTTCAAAACATGTTGTATACTTTAATTCTACATACGAATTGTGCCTTTTATTGATTTCTTTTAAAAACCCGTTTATATACAAAACCTTGTATCCAGACAATAGGCTAACAAATGAGCTTAAATTGAAGAAAAATTAATTTAGAACAAATATCACTGTTAAAAGTCATAAAAGCTTTTAGGTTACATAAAATATTAACGAAAAATTTGTTACTTTTTAAAAGCATAGCATAAAAATTGTATACATATATAAATATAAAGGCGTAATGAAACAATCTATTATTTAAGTATGTAAAACAAATAGATAATTTTCTATCCTATTCATTTATGTAAATTCCTATTTATACTGACTTTCCGACTGTTTGTATATATTTTAGTTAAAAGTTTGTATTCTAGTAATCTATATAAATACGTTTTATTTGAAATGCACTATCATTAAGAATATTTAATTATGTTCAATAACTATTAAAAGAATTATTCATGGTATTTAATTTTTTATATGTATTCAGAATAAAAATATTCCAGTAATTGAATAAGTAATTCCGTAGCAATTGAATGGTATACTCGGAAAAATTTGCATGTTGAGAGACGGACAATTTAAATTTACGATTTCGACAACCCCACAGCGAAGCGACCCTCGCTGCTTTTTTTTAATTTTCAATTTCCATTTACATTCCTGCAACTAGATCGTGTCCAATCTGAGTACATACATCTCATAAATACCTACAAACACAAGGGAACAACACTGTAAAGACAGTGATAAATGAAAATTTACCACGATTAGTATCATCCGTTATATTCTACCAAAAAAAGTATAGAACTTATTGCTAATGTATTGGAGCTGTATAATATTAAATAAAAATTGTTAATTATACAGGTATATTTAAATTCGAATTTTTTAAATTAGTAAATAGATTTAAAATTGATACAATTTTTATTGTCATTGAAATTAAAATTACTCCGGTACATTTTCAATTATTTGTATTTACGTATAACATTGTTAATTAAAAAGAACAAACATGGATTAAAAATCCGTTTGTTTGTGACGTGACGAAACAGATCACCAGTTTAACAGGAACAAGCAAATCAAGTAAACTAGATAAAGTTACCGCGAAAAGGAGAAAATAATACATTAGTGTAATAGATTATCTTTTAATTTTTTTCCATCCGAGGAGCTCACACCGGGGCTAATGTCTCTAGCATGCAATTACCAACGACGATAGGATCTCGGAGCTCCGCCGGTTCAAGGAACATGTCTTTAAACTGACCGACGGGGAAATTAACAGTCTCACGTGCTCTTGATAATTTGATAACGAAGTATACTTTGATTTATTTCACAGCGAGCTTGTTTTATGAGATGGCGGTGTTCGGCCGCGTTCACATGCCCTTTGGCTGGGGCAAGCACGATACGCGAGTTACTGAGAATGGACTTTTATAATTATCATTGTAATATTATACGGGCGAATGTTTCACTAGAAGGCGACATTATGTCTGCACCGACTGCGGACAAAAGTTTCGGGTAAAGAGATAAAGTAAACTAAAAACATTTCCTAACTCGTCTCTCATGAGAGATGCCAGTCGCGATATGTATTTGGAAGTACCTTTACCTGTGGGAATTAAAACTTGAAATAAACGGACGCCTACAATAAAGACGAAACTGAGTACACAGAAAAAATATTTTAACTTTACCAATGTAAAATATGTATACAGGAAGATTGGTTATA
>DWIC01000842.1:0-10354 GCA_018248135.1 Battus belus | reverse complement strand
GCCCCGTTTCTGGTAGGGAAACACCATTCTTCGGAGGGCCGTCGTCGCGGTGCGCGTCACCTGCGCTGACGGCGCCGCCTCAGAGCGGGATCTTTCCTCTGCCGATCCCGCTCCATTGAGACTGGACCTACGTGGTAGATTGCTCGTACAGGCTGGTCCCCTGAGAGGCCTATGTATCAAGATTGAAAACAATATAAGACTATTAACAACAATTACTTGCTTTGTATACTCTGAACTTTGCGTTTAACTATGGAAGATTTATTTTAGAATCAGATTATCACTTAGAAATCTACTTTAATTATAAAGATGGACGACGAAGTCGTAGTTTGTAACCGTTAAAGAAAAATCCTGTAATACTTTACTACTAATAATAATAACACTAGTGCAATAACGCTAAACATCGAAATCAAAATAAAGGAAATAAATAAGTATGATGAGAAACCTATAATAATACTACTAAGACAGAAAATTGTAATATTTTGTAATGGAATTGAGGGATAAAAGGTGACAAGGATATAGATGATAAGGATAAAAGGTCAAAGAAGATTTTATAATCGATAAAAGGAAAAAGAACGAAAGATACCGTGCAGAAAAAAAGAGCAAGACTAAAGTTAGCAATAAATTAAAAAAATATTATACTTGGAAATGTAAAGTCCCTACCACAACAATATGACAGGAGAAAAGAGACTCACCCAAAAATGGGAGCTATAAAAAAATAAATCAAGTAGATGAGGTAGCTTTGTTTCCTGACTGATATTTCGTTTATCCAGGAGGCAGTATCTCAAGCCGTCTAGACGCGATCCTAAACTCGCTAACTAATACCTCAATAATGTCAGAAATGATAGACTTTCTAATAGGGGAAGATGCACGTTGATCTAAAAAATTTCCAATCTACAAAAGTTCCTCCACTGCTCACCCCTAGATCCGCCTCCTCTGACTGAATTAGAGGTCTCCATATGTGTATTTCTCGTGGGACACCCCTCTCAGCCTACTAATCTTGTCATAAAAATATATTTCCTGTCAGACATTAGAAGGATTACCCCGGTAGATCTGACCGTCCAGACTGCTGATGATTATGATGACAAAGACGTTAGCTGGAATCCCGCTTATGCTAATAAATGGAACCAAACTTTTCGAAATAGCCAAAGTGCTGAATCTAGTCATCAAAGCACGTCAACTGTTGATCGAACCCAATTCAGTAACGTCACCCTTTAAGTTCGGAACATCGAAACACTTCATAAACTACACTCAGATCACCGTCCTGTCCCAATGAACCTGGGCCAGCCCGTTAGTGAGATCAAACTTAAGGCTATTAACTCCCAGCATCTCTCAATTATCCCCGACACTATTAACACCGGCGGATAATCATCGAACAAAAGTTCGACGTCGCTTTCGCGAACAAGTAATTAGATCGAAAAACGCCACGACTAAACTTCACGATAGATATCGCACTGAAGATAATAGGCTGCGGCTCCGCATAGTACAAAGGCTGGTAAAAAAACGGCCAGTGGAACACTGAAATATATAGATAGCGGTTCTTAGCTACTGGCTTTGGTTTCCGTTCTCAAAGCAGACGGAGGCTCCCTCATGCCACCTCTCATTAAGGAATCAGATTCCTCCCTTGTTTCCGAGAACGTCGAGAAGGTTTAATACCTGGTTGACAGTTTGGAGCGTCAATGCGTTCATATCCGGAACTTGATGGCATCGCCAACAGTGTCCTGAAAATTCTCCCGCCTCACCTCATTGTCTAACTAGTGTCAATATTCAACTCTCTTATCTTTAATCCAAGCAGGCGGCTCTCAAGGATATAGCGTCTCCACCATTTTTCTCGCTATTGACCAGCGATATTCACAATCGTCCAAAGTTAATCTCGACCTAATAGCGGATGACACCGCGCTGTACAAATCAGATAAATTCCCGTCCCTCTCCTCACGTTAACTTCAATCTGCTTTCTTCAATTCTTCAATCTTCTTCATCAAAAACCAACTCTACAAAATTTTTATAACTCCACTTACGCAAGTAGTGTCTTTGTTAGTAAGTATTGATTGATTCGGTTTAACATCTACACTTAAAAAACTTCAAACCCTGCAGAAGCGCTTCACCCGGATTGTTATTGGTACGTAGTGGTTCTAATGTAACATAGACCTCCATAATGACAACATCCCATCGGCACCGGAATTTTTACAGGATTGTTCAAATACAGACTTTAAGACAGCCTAAACATACCTAAATCCACCCATACCGAGCGTATCTTGCTATTCCCTCCGCGCCACCCTCATAACCATGTAGAGGCGTCCTAAAGAGGTTCTCACCTATCCCATCAGACTTTTGACAACTCAATCGTCATCGACTCTCGAGTTCACAGATCTGAATCCGTGAACTCAGAATGGATGAAGCTGCAAAAGCCCCGAAACAGCATTAACATCAATACAAGAATTCCGTAACGGTGTCCCGTATGGAACATTCACGCGGTCTTCGCACAACTATCTTTCATTTATATTATAATTTTTTTTATTACGTAACTAATAACGCCATCACTACAGATACTGCAAATGATACGCACTTTTCGAGCATTCAACCACCAGTAAAATCTTCGATATTTTTGCTAAATCTATATTTTTTATCTTAATAGTACACTATTTGTCAAATCTCGGAGTAATTTTATACTGAACATTAGAATTATTTACCTCAGTCCCAGTGCTTTTAACTAATACTGTATTTTCCATAACAAATGAATTATCTTTGAGCATACTCCTCGAAATGACGTTATTAAGAATATTAGTGGCTATTATATTAATTTCACTATTGTCGTAATCTCTAAGTACTCTTTTTAAGAGATGAAGCAGGTCAGGCACGTATGGTATCAGCTCCATTTTACCACGGTCTAGTTTAGACAAATTGCTGAGAAGTTCAAGATTCAAAACCATTTCCTCCAAAGGTATTACACTTTGACGTTTACTTAAATCGAGTAAAGTTTTCACTCCGATACCTAAAACAATAATTATATTTAAAGGGACCGTATATTAATATTGATTGTTATAATTCTTCGTAAAAGTACGTACATAGCTATATTCCGGACAACTGAACATATACTAAATTTTATGTCAACATTATTTATATACGTACTGTATAATTGTTTTGATTAAATTGTATACTCTGGTATAATTTTTGCTCGTTTAATAAAACATGTATTGACTTCCTTATTTATTTTCACATTATTGCAACCATATGTTTTTGTATAAATTGTACTTTCAAATCTTTCATTAAATTTCTTTTCATTACCTTTGTGGATAGGCTTGCAATAATATGATATGCTCAGATTCTGAGTAAAATGTTGCTGTAATAAATCTAGCGTGGCAGTAGCTCTGCGCCCGCGTGCCAGAGGTGTACAGGTAACGTATGGAAAAATTTGAAGATGAAAGTCTGTTTTTCAAACGTCAAACGTAATTTACTAAATTTAAAATGAAAAAAATATGTTTGGCTGAGCGTGCGTATGCGTCGGTAATGTTCTAATCGTCGTGTTATCTGATATTAAATCTGTGATCCTCATTACTGATCGGTACTCTTATCAGGATTTAATCTGTATTTATTAATCCGTTAAATAATATCGGAGGCGCAATGTGCGTATATCACGTCGAAAGGATTTACTGCCCACAATATATAATGATACGGCTCGACACGCGGTCCACGTCACGCACGCAGAGTACGTACCGACGGAGAGCGCTCTCAACACGGGACACGGAGGTGACATTATCAAAGTGTATTAAGTTGAAGTTATTTTATACCTGAGTGGTGTGTCGACAATGACACGCATAGTTTATCTAAAGTTAAAGTATCAATCACTCTTGTATCGCACACATCTCAGAATGCTAGAAGTGAAAATGCCCAATATATACATTGTAGGCAGAGCTGGGAGTCGCTCCGACAACAGGTCGCCTTGCGAGCGGCGTCGTGCAATAAACAGTCTGCGACCAAAATAATAAAGATGCGTCTCGACTCCTACGCTCGCACAACAAACGGTGGAGTACCGGCGGCCAGCCCCCGCACCCCGCGCCCCGCAGCCCCCGTCTGTAAGCATTTCTTTGCATAAAGGATAACGCCAACGTAGCTCGGCGACAGTCTCACGCGGCGCTGCCGATAGCACGCCGATTGCTTTATTGCGTACAATTTTCCTTCAGCTCAAAGGTCATCCATGCGTGATATGACATGTAAATTACTTGGTACGAAAATAATCTATCCGTGGGTCCCAGGGGTTAACGACGCACAATTTACTCCTGGATGGCGCGGACGAGAGGGTCTAGTTCGTATGCTCCATCAACTTGACTGATCATTAGTTTTCGCCTCCTAACTAAAAGAGATATAAAATATAATATGTATACGTCAATTTATTTAAAATAATTTTAAAATTTACGTACTCGAATTTGTGCATGTCGATTGTTAATAGATGTACAAGCTTTAAAAGGGTGGATGGGCTATATATGTATTGAAAATTAATGCACGTTTCACTTATCCAAAAATCAAAGGTGATCGAGAAAAAAACGTAATGATGATATAACATTTGCTGTAAAGTAATGTAAGTCCATCTAAAAACAATGAAGAAAGCGTTTTAATAATTCGGCTTATAACATTTTAAAATTATTGTTCACTATCTGTCCAGTAGATTATTTACTGCAAGAAGTTAGCTGTTAACCATTTCGCATTCTAACGGAACAAAAATCAGAAAACATTTATGTATAAATTGACCACTTTATACACAAAAGCAATTAAAGAAAGTATTAAAAAAAAGAAAATTTTTAGTGGGACCGGAAAGTAATGTCGCTTTCTTAAGCTAAATTCGCCATTATAAATTTTTAACAAGTTTTTATCCGATCAACAATATATTCACCTCCGGTCCTTTTGTCATCTAGAATACAAATTTTCGTGCCGGAGCGGTAAAAACCAATCGGTTTTTCAGAAACAACATTACTTTCCAGTCCCTTTAATATAATAAAACTGAAGTAAAATGATACATGTTCGAAATTCAAGTGTTGCTTTTTTATAAATAAACTTTTGTATAACTAATTGTAACCTAGATAATATTTTATTACGTAACTAGCTCATACAAAAGAAGCGACATATTTAGTTAATAAATTTTAATTTAATTCCCAGGATCGATTTTCAATCGACTCAGCGTTGGGTAAATCCGTGTTTACATATGTACCGGTATCAGAAACTGACTACGGAACACTATCCTGTCGTGCGACTAATTTGGCCGGGCAGCAAGTGTCACCATGCGTGTACACTTTGCTACCGGCTACCCGGCCTGATCCGCCGACTAACTGCACTGTGTATAATCTAACTCACGATTCATTGGATCTAATGTGTTTAGCAGGTAATTGTTTTTTACAAAAATCTTAGAATTTTATTTTTTATAATCTTTCTTAACAACGTATGATACTCGAGTACACTGTGTAGTAATTTCATCTTTACGTTTGGAATGTATGTATGAATGTATTAATTCATCTATGCGAATCTATGTATGTATGAACAATTGACTGGCATACAGCCGATGAAATATAACAGCTATTTAATAAGATATGGAACGAACAGTCGAACAGGAGTAGATGGCTGAAACTTAACTTCGAATAAAGGGATACAGTCTTATATATGATTCGCAATTTGTGCATTAATTACATAGGGTTGCCACTCCTGACACAAGTTTCAAGAGGATGAGCAGATGCGTCCTCTGTTTACCATAATATCACTAACCCGCTGATCGCTGATCGCTAACCCGCCTCCCAAGTGTGACGATTACGATAACATATTGAATGAGAAGACAAATCGTCTTTAAGATTGATGAGAGATTGTTGTCTGCTTATAGTTTGGTTTTATATTTTCTATATTATCTTTAGATATATCTTTTAAATAAGTTTTGGCAATTTACAATAGAAACGGTCGATTTCATGTCCACATGTCACTACTTGTACGAATGTATGTATTTGTGTTTGATTTGTTTATGTATAGCGGTTTAACTGTTTTAATAAATTCCTTTGACAATTTCGTTTATACAATATTGCCCTTATTACCGAACATTCTAATTTACTGTTCGGTCTCATTTGGCAATGGTCCAATTGAGAGGTTCTAACTATTTATGGTTCTAAATTATCTTCGAAATTGCTACTGCTCTGTGTTCCTGCGAAATTTGTTATTATCCTTTCTAATTCCCGCTTGAAATACGTCGATTCTTTATTATACTTCAAAGTTTAAATTGTTTCCTACCCATTATTCAACAGTTTATATTAAACAGTTTTGTACATATTTAAATAATATAAATTTATATGTAAAAAAATCTAAATTTAAAGATTTGATATATTCACTCTCATCATCTTCACATTCATTGCAACCCCATTATATCAACTACAAGCCACAGACCTCCCCCGAAGTATCCAAGGTTTCCCGACATCTTAAACGACGTCTTCTGTCTATCTTGTGTGTGGACTTCTGTGCTTGCCAGTGCTTGGTTCATACTCCACAACTTTAAGACCTAAGCGGATATCTGTTTTATGCGTCATTCTTTAATTATACATTACATAAATATATTTTAATTGCACATTTGAGTAGTTGTAAACCAGTGGTAAGGACTGGGACTTGCGATCGTAGATCGCGACTTCGATTTCCGGAATACAATATTAAATTATTTACACGAGCATTGTTTAAAGGGATTGCCACTGCTCACAAACAAGATTCAAGTAGACGGGTACGAACGTCTTCAGCATATCATAATTCCACTCTGCAATAGCCAAATCAAGATTATGGTATATCGCACTATGAAATGCCTAAATATTTTCTTCTATACTCTTCTTAAAAATTCTAGCTTTCTTGAAATAAAATGAATAATTGAATCATGTAAAATTTTGTGTCTTAGGATACGAAGGTGGTTTGCAATGCATTTTTGTAGCTGAAGTATGGGCAAATGAAGGTCTAGTTGTTAATGCAAGCAACGGCGGTGCTTTGTGGAACCTTAGACGGCTCGGTGCTAAGAGACAACTTAAAATAATCGTGTATGCAGCGAACGCGAGGGGACGTTCTGAACACGTGACTTTTACAGTCGAGACGGCGCCTCGGCTATCTCCGCGAACAGGTGAGGCGACACGTAATTTAACAAATAAAAACAGCGTAACTTCTTTGGCCACTACATGAATTTGAAAAAGTTTGTATATAGGTATGTATGTATATATACTATACATGGTAGGTATATGTAGGTATGTATATATAATACACATGCAAATTATTCACGAAAATAAACTTGATAATTTAAATTCATATAAACATTAGTGAATTACATATTCTTATAGTTTTGATTAATAAAATCATCTAAAACAATTAAAAAATCACTTATGTGTCTGTCTGTGTATATATTTGTTTAACAATGTTTTTTAAAATAGTGACGCTGTTAAAGACTAAAATAAAAATAAATTACATGAATGATAATTATAATCTTGCTAATTATAACTCACGAGAAAAGTTTTGCGACTATTAGAAAAAGGAAAACGATGAGTTTTCTAAACATTTTCGGTCCGTAGTGAGTTTAAAGAAATACATGATTTTCGTCGTGTTAAGGAATGCGTTTTGTAGAAACATGAATTTTCCAGCCATTACGTCATTATAACAAAATCATTACATGGTTCAACTAGACAATAGTCATTGTCAAACCAATATCTTTGTGTTTTTTTTATTGCTATAGTCCAGCATAAAATACTGAAAGTAATAAATATCTCTTTTACGGTGGTTTCCTTTGGTGCTTCCTTGAATTTCATAGCTAGTAACTACGTCAACTAGAAAAATTATTTTTTATCACCAGCGTCTCCGATATCTGATCCGATCATCGTTATGAACATCGACTTCTCTGTACCTTTCCTTTATTATCAACGTCACACGTTTCAAGTTATTGTCGACACTCTGCCCAATATGGCCATTCCGTTTTCTTTTTGCTATCATGACGTTAGTGTGGTAGATTATTTATGATTTAAATCTCTATAAATAGATTTAACATACGACGTATATTTATTTACTTTATTTATATTGAAGTCTTTGTTCAAAAATAATATTAAATATATTATTCTCGAAAGCTCTCGAGGGGTAAATGCATAGCTTATTTGGCGTCAATCAACGCATAAAGCTCATTTAAAAATCATCGGCTACAGAAGTAATAAATAACCTAGTGTTTATACAGTAACATAATCCTTTTTAAAGATGTTTTCACTTGTTAAAATTTACAATTTTTTTACTGACTTCGTACTGTCCGAAATTATTGACCTATTGCATTTCAATATAAAAAATAAATAACGTTGCATATTCCGGAGTGATCACATTATCATACACAATGTTTATAAATAGCATAATAATTAGAATTAGCTGATAAAATGAGCTGTATTTTCTCCGATTTAAAACTTTATACTTATAAAAACAAATTAACAAACACTTGCCAAGAAGTATGAAGGAGTTTAATTAATATAACAAAATCGAAAAGATTGTTATGTATTTAAAACTTTGTTCATAGAAGCTCAGGAAGCCTGGGAGGTGAACTGGGCAGTCGGCGGCGTGCTAGGCGCTGCTTGTACCGTCGCATTAATCTTATGCTTAGCACTGATCGCTACGAGATTACGTCACCGGTCACGTGACTACGAAGGTAAGTATGTTCCTTTTGAGGATTCTGCTTTTAAACGGAGTAAAGATTTCATTTTAAGTCTCTTTCATTGTATTTTGAAACTCGTAACTGCTTAGCTAATAAAGACCACGCGAAATACTCGTATAACACATGTATATTAATTTATTTACTATAAATAGACACACCAACAACATAACCTAAGTTTATATAAGCTTCGTATAATATTGTGTAAAATTTAAACATCTTTGAGCTATTATAGGCGGACACAGCCCTAGCTTTTATGTTGTATGCTATTTATAATTATGTTAACTTATATGTTAATGCCAATAAACACAAAATATTAAATTTGACGTCTTTAATATATATCTATGTATATATGTATATATTTCTAGCCGAGCGTTAGGCTTAGCGCTACCAAAATCGCTGTTCCGCGCCTCATGATAGCGCGGCGAGGTAAAACGACTGATAAAATGTAGCGACTGACATTATCCTCCCGTCTCGCCGCTCGCTTACCTAAAGCGCAGTACAACGTTTCTGATCCCACTAGAATAAAAATATTATATTCTTAGATATAAATATTTTTATTTGTCGATTCATAGAATAAACGTAAATTATACTAAGCGAGGAATGTTAAGATAAAGTTAAGTAATGACTTTGATTAGTAAATAAAGCAAGCTTTATTTGAACATGATAATAGTCTAAAAATTTTTTTTACAAACTTTATCTAAAAATTTGAATTTATTGTTTTAAATAATTACAGTTTTAATTAGAATTAAAACGCAATATCTTTAAAAAAGTACAGGGTATTTAATAAAACTGTATTTTTTTTAATTTTTGAATAAAATTTTGAGTTATTAATTGGATACTTTTGAGCGTTTGATAATTTTTTGATTATCCCCATTTAGGACTGTCCTTTAAGTACGTGGTATCCTGTAGAAAAAATACCATTCAATTCTGCTAAAACATACATAGTGTATTTGCCGACTGATGCAATCATGAATTTTGTGAGGTTTTCTATGCTTCTTTGTATTCTTAATAATTATATTTATAGTTTTATTAGTAAGTATGGGGTAGTTATTGTAATTTACAAGTGGTATCTACCATATTAGCCAGCCTTCGCGTTTCGTCAATATACCTTTATCAATATAAATGGTTAACATGAGTAACATTCATGCTCCAATGTTTTTAAAGAATTATTCTTTTTGTATTTTTTTTAATCAGGTAATTTATTAATGCATTTTTTATTTATGTGGTGCATTGAAGTAACAAATATGAAAAAATTGTTAAAGCGACCTATATTTTTCCAAATAATTTGATCATATTTTATAGACTTTGGAAATAATAACTCGGTATTAAAGAGGTTTATTGTAAGTATATATTTATTTATAAATTTATTAACAAGTCAAACAATTGTAAAACAATACTGATTCAAAATACAATACATTCTTAAAGGTAAATACACGAAGCAATCTTACCATGTAAAAAGCATTAACTCTTAAAGGTATCTTTAGATAATTGATAAATGTATAAAACATGTCACGCACTTCCTCTTCTTATATAATCAAATTATTTCAAAATATGTCAACCTCACCGAGAAATTTGTTGTACCAATAACAAGAAAAATATTATGAAAATGATATAATAGGTTGTCAAATATCTCCCTTCCGCCTTTTTGTCTTTTGAATTTCGCGGCTATGTACAAAGCGC
>DWIC01000841.1:0-10355 GCA_018248135.1 Battus belus | reverse complement strand
TTCCCATAATGCAACATTGAGGTCAAACGCACTCAAATACTAATTAAAAAAAAAAAAAAAACTTAATGAATAAGCACTCGAGAGTTTATCAATGGAAGTGAACTTGTGATAAAAACTCTGCCTTCCCAAGAAATACTACTACGTAATTGTGTGCTAAAATTCTTTACGGCTACAATTTCGATCACGTATCAAGAACTTAGAAAAAATCAAAAAATTTACAAGTTAATGCATATTTCCATCGTAAAAGCATTTGAAGAAAGAAAATGTCAAGTTAATTGTTAATGACAGAATTATTTTTTTTACATAGGAAATTCCTGTAATTACAAAAGAAACTTTTGTCGATATATCGTTAGAGACGAGGAATTATTTAAATGCGTTACATAAAATAGCTTTAACAAACGTAATAAGAGCAATTAAGTTTGAGAATTCTCTCTTAAAGTACTGGAGAGTAAATACAAGCGAATGAAATCCACTGCAGTCACGAAGATACATTTTCTTTTAGTTATTACGCAAGGCAAACAGCGTGAAAGAGATTATGTTAAATGGCAATTGTTATAGTCGTTTGTGACAGCTTGTTACAATGTTAATTATAACTACAATGCGCTAATGTAATATGCTTCCTTACCGTAAATATGAATTATTAACAAATGTCATTGACGAAATCTGTACGCATAGCTAGACATTACATTAGAGCTTTGTACAACATATAGAACACTTATTTGTGAATGTTCTAGTTGTAATAAATTTGAATTCAATTTTTGCGTGTAATCTAATAATTATAAGACATTATGATGAAGTGGCAGTCCAGCGGTAAGCTGCGTCTTGCAATCGTAGGTCACGAGTTCCATTTCCACGATATAGTCCTATGTATAATTCACACTTTGTACGTTAATTGTATAGTATTTCCAAAGTTCACAAAAAAGTTTCCAGAGGCTGAGCTACAGCATCCTCTGCGTGCCATGATTTTTCACTGTGATCGCCAACCCGCTTGTCTTGAGTGGCGATCATGATTGCAGTGGGTGTCTATAGGCTGAAACGACGACAACGACGACTATTTTGAATAAAATAAAAATAGAGTAAGACAACACAAATAGTATATATAACTTTACAAATGTCCTGTTTAATTATGATAGGAATCTTTAACATAAGTCCGTAAATCAAGTTTAATTACTGTATGCCGATTTGAAAGCCGCTGAAATTAGTTCAATTGCTAGATAAGACCCTGAATGTTATATATGTACATTTTCTCCCGTGTTACTTTTATCTGTTTCAAATTACTAAATGAAAGTTGATAACCGTATGGCATATATGTTTTACTTACCAAGAAACAAAGACGTATTACTGTCTCATCATTAACAAAAAACGGTCAAATTAAACTAAAGATTTTAAAAGGTTTCTATAATAAATATCAAACATAACATATCTTTCTACTAGAATATGATTTTTAATCGGACCGGTTTGAGGTGGCCTGCTTGCTTCCGCCGAACTTAACAACATCTGTCCACCTTGCTGTAGGTGGACGAGCTTACGGATACCTGATCTTCAGTCCAAAACTCGAAGGGCCCAGCGGCCGTCTGTTTTTTTTTTAGGTTTGTGGGTGGGCCGTTGCCATTTTAACCTGCCAATTCGCTAGGCGATGTCAGTTATTTTCGTTCATCTACGGATCTTAACATATCTCATATGATTGCATAGAGAAATCCCGAGTATAGTGAAAACAGTAAAAGATTTTCGGGCTTTTAAACGTCAAGTCGTACAAATAATACAAAAGCAAAACAAACACTCTGGTATTTAAGTCTTTATTGGTGATTTACGAAGAACACCACTTAAACAAAGCCCTGGGCCATGTACCAAAGATTTAAACAATAGAATTAGGCATCAATAAGCAAGTTAATCTGAAAAACGCGAGTACCGTGCTGGATCGACCGGATGGATGAATTTGTTTGGGCCCACGTTTACCTTTAACTTGAGTGCGTAAAGCCATCCCAGATTTGTACATCTTATACCCAGATAAAACATTGTATACAAAAAAGGTACTGCCTAAAATGACGTTCCTCTAGTACATTTTATATAAAAAGAAAGCTTTAAATAAACACAACTTTAATTCTACTAGGAACCAATACGAATCGTTAATAATCAAAACCGTAAATATTTACCACATTCTTAGACCGATTGATACAAAAATCAATGTTGTTAACTTTGTTAACTTGTGCAAAATGTTGTAAAACATAACTGACTTAAGAGCTTTTTGCTTACAAATCAGAATTAATGAAAATATCTTTTCGCGGCTATGTAAATGCAACCCCATCGTCTTCTACCCGTGAGACAATAGACGCCATGCCCACCGAAGGTCCTAGTATATAAATGTCGTTTACTTTTGATAATATTCTTTGCTGTTTTAAAATTGATAAGATAAATTTAAAAAACGTATCTTAGTCTAAAAACAAACATAGTACCTGTGACCTAAAAAATTACGTTCATCATCATCGTTTCAACCGTAAGGCGCCCACAACTGGACATAAACCTGTCTCACAAATTTCCAAATGGACAAGTTTTACGACTTTAACAACTGTCTGTTCACATTACCCATGATTTAAAATGTTTTTTTCTTTACCGAAACAATCATTTTTGTACTAATATTTTCTGAAGGGCGTTTCATGTACTACATTATCGAATGTAACAAATTTTAAAAGACAAAATAAACGTCACTTATAAGAGGAAAACACTTAGGAGCCAAACACGGCAGTTATAAATGAGGCCTCCCCTACTAGTCTCGTGTACGAATACAGACAACTTGAGTTTTATCTACGTAAAATAAATATGAAATAGATGCGTGGGACGGGAACATATGTCTAGGCCCTCGTCTAGCCTACGGATACGAGAGTAATGTAGTTATACTAGACTGCAGCTAGAAGTGCCCTCAGGAGAGGACGCCGTGGACTCGGCCGATCTTGCGAGGGCTGTCAACTAACTTACTTAAAACACTTTTTTGACCCAAAATATGGTTTACATAACTTGTCTTTACATGGGTTTGCTTAGAAAGAGATAAATTATGTTACAATATATAATGATAATATATTTAAAACCAGGCCATCGGATGCTCAATACATAAAATAAATCTAAAGATTTAATTACATTAAAGAAATACAATATAGTTACAATACAATTCATTGTGAACAATTCCTTTATTGAATGCTTTGATAAAATTGGAGTGTTGTGTGTGTATCAATTCAAAATATAACAATATAACATTTCAAGAAGTTAGATTATATTAAAGAAAGAAATCAAACGTGTACATGGGAACTATATTTTACTTACTAAACATCATTATCGAAACCTTTCTTTCAAGTAGGTCAGTTAAATTAAAATCGTGTAAAAAGTACTAAGTAAACAAAACAACGTTATGTAAACAATTTATCTAGGTCTATGGGATCAAATAAATGAGTCATTTAAAATTTTTCTTCATATTATAATACATTGAAAGATATAACAAAACAACTAAATTTAAACATAACTTTTTGACATGTCAATATGTTGTAAAACAACCTAAAGGTCCTACTTTGTATCTAACTTCTAGTATACCAGAGAGTGGAAAAAATAAAACAGGAGTGTAAAAATAAATTGGTACAAAACTACTGAGTAGAGAATGGACAAACGCTGACAACCTTGCTCCTAACTCAATTTGTAAAAAGAGGGTTCGTAATGGCAAAAGCTTTGATTTCATTCAAGCGTCAATAGTCTACGAGTCCTGCACGGGACTCAATACAGCCTCTTTTCATGAAAGGCTATTCTACTAATGAACGTTGATGAAAGGAACAGAATATTCTATAATACTTTCAGTCTAGGTAACTTTTGCTTAGATAAGTAAAATACGATAATAAACTTTGTCTACGCCGAAAATGAAAGTACAAAACAAAACCTGTTTCGTGACTCGAGTGTAAAAATGTTTTTTTAATAAAATGCGGAAAAATGATGTGATATTTGAGTAACGTATTAAAATTATCTCAAAACGATAAGCGCAGATCATCGGTATTGTTTCCGCTGAATAATTATATAATAATACCAGAAAAATCTAAACGCTGCTTATCTCATTGGCTAGACATAACGACGTAGAGGCGTATAATTTGGCGGTAAAATATCAATCTATATCTAGATAGAAAAAAATATGTTTTAGTGGTATTCCCTCGTCTACACAGCACAATTTTTTTATTAGAGTAATTGAAAATGAATAATTTATCATATGTGATTTTAAAACATAAATTCCATAAACTCTATTTATATACAAAAAACCTTAAAATAACCCGCGTGTAGAAGTACGTTCTGATTTCTTTTCAATTGTTGACATCCACTACAACCGTCTGACCGTTTAACTTACTTACAAAAGTATGGTTGAAAGAACGCTGTATTATCAGTCTGGTGAATATAGTAAGCATTCATGGTGTTATGTGGAATGTAAACTTTTATGGGCGGACCATAACACTTGTTTATTTCACATAAACGCTCTCCTCGTCTTGTCACTTTATAATCTATGAAAATAAAAACAGAATTTTTGATATTTTACATTAGCTACGTTATCGTGAACAGCGCCAAAACTAACGTTGTAAATTCAATCAAGTCCTCTACAAAGCGGCTGAGAAGATAAAGTGAAGCGAAGTGATAGATGCAGCGGGAAAGTAAAGCGCTTTATCTTCATTTAGCGGTAGACATCCATAGTACGTTGCGATGTACGTTAAATAAAAGACCTACGACGTTCAGAAGTACTTCCACTACAGAACCCTAACTTAGCTATCACTGCGGAAAGCTTTTAGAGAAAATGAGTTTAAGTTGGGAGCCCGGGAAAACTGCTCGTTTACAGAGACACGAGGAATTATCTTACGGGAACTTGTATTGGAAGCGGCGCTCCCCGTCTGCCTTCGGAATTTATCGAACGATGAATAAATTATACTTTAATTACAAGATATAAATTAGCATTACTAAAAATAGAATTTTACGTTCTACAGCTACGACCAACGAATATCATTTAACTGAATATATGGAATAAGTAACTCTATAAAAAATTTCTGTTATAACAGTAATTCCTGCTTTTAACATAGCCAAGGTTGCGTTAAGTCGATGTGGGCAGAGCAAGACTAAAATCATCGTAGCGATTATTGGAGGAAGCTTATGCCCTGCAGTGAGAGTCTATTGATTGACATTACTACGTGCTTTGTTTGAAGTTCAAAACGAAAGAAAACGGATATACAATCGCCGTACAAAAAAACGTTCACTTTTATTTGCCAAACCTAGTAAATAACGTAAAAATACTTATATATATATTATATAGGGTACACGTTTGTATTATATAGGGTACATGGTTATAAAAATGTGGGATGAATTGAAGAGATATCTTAAACATAGTACACATTTCCGGTAGATTAATGATTTAAAGAACCAGTCGTTTTCAAATAAATAAAACAACTAATAATGGTAAATGTACATATGTAATGACCGCAATCAGAGTTCAAGTAAACATTACAATACAAGCGCTTAACGGCGCAAAGTCGCACAAACAGACGTCTCGTGGCCACCGGGCTGGAAGGAGTTCGTAACGAGCTGGCACGCTAGTCCGCCCGCCCTGCCCATTGTACGCCGGCAACAAGCCCGCCCAGAGTGTGTGCACGTTGACATAACGAGAATGTTTCGTGAACAAATAAGAATACAAACCGTTTCTGACTTCGTCAAGTATGTCCTAAACAAAATTATAACAAGGATTCTATAAATGAAACGGAAAACAGAATTCATATGTGCTTTAATGTACGTATTTTTAACATACACTTTTTGGAATTAAGTTCAAAAACTTTAGAGAGGTGAAAGAAATTTATTGTTTATTAATATGGTACACCTTCTTAAAAGTAATTCATTACTAAAATAATAAATAACGTACTGATAATATAGAAATAGGTGTTTAATAAATTCAGATCATTAAATAATAATTAATAATAATAAAAAAATTTAATAATTTAATTTAATGATTTATACCTATCCCTACAGACTGTTAATATACAAAGAATATATAAAGAAAGATTAATTAATGTATTATATTTTATAGTGATAATTTTACACAAGATGTTTGAAATTAAGCACAAAAAGCTTTAAGCTTTTTGTTGAAAAAGGAGCTGTACTTTCACCCATTTCAAACCTGCTATTTCCATCATCCTGTGATTTTATATGGAACTAATCAATCATGCAGTCCTAATAATCATGTGAATAACTCACGGTTTTGAAATACAAAATTTGTAATACGACCACCTACAAAATCTGAAGTTGACGAACGCACACATGAGTACAAAATTTTGTATAACATTACGTGGCACCATTATCCTCATTACTCGGTATGTATAAAAATAACACCAAATATCTACGAAGAAAACTTACACCTAAAGAGAAAACCCGCATATAATGAAAGCCTTTGTAAAACATTAGGTGCACGTGTGAAGAAAGTTGAAGGATAAGTAAGGCCATTAAAACCGCTGTAATGTGCTGCGCTAGAAGGAAACATCGCCGGCTTAGGTTTCATAAACACAGCCATGAAAACTATGCAGAAATTAATTTTATAAATAAAAGTAAAGAACGTTTTTGTAATGAAAAGATTAAAAAAGTATATTTCCTTTATCGAAAAATTGTAAATACATGGAATATGACGTTTGTGAAACCTCGAAACATTAATAACATACGAAAGGAATTGTGTATATTTTCTAAGTGTGCAAGATGACAAATGACCTCTGCTTCCTTCCAAATCATAAAGTTCTGTTGGTTAATAAAGTCGACAAAATTTACGTTCGTAGGTATAATGTAATAAAATTGTCTAGCGTAGATCGGCCAGACTTATTAATAGGGAGGGACGATGCCAAAAAATATTCCTCCGAGACGCACGGTCCCGGGACGTTAATACTTTCTCTCATATTTGCAGAGCAACGGCCCTGTTATTGGATATGGCATCTGAAATTGTCGTTACGACCGTAATTGGTACGTAAATAAAATTGGGATTGTAGATTGGCCCTGGAATTGCCCGTGCTCGGGTTCGTTTAAACCCAATGTGACGGTCATGCCAACGACAGACCCGATATATAATATTTCCTTATAATGTTATTTTCAATTTCTCTCAAAATAATATTTATGTAGTAAATAGAAAAACGTTGTATGCGGGCAGCGTTAGTACAGGTCATTGTGGCGAGCTTCGGGGAAAGCGTGTACCAGAGGGCATCTATCGACACCAAAATTTTTTATTCTTAATAAAAAAAATATCGAAAGAATAAACAAATATCCGAGATTTCCATACATAATCTTCCAAATGAAACATTGCCTAATAAAGACTGGACTTAAACAATAATATTAAGTTACTAACAGTAAAACGAAATACCTAATGTCATGCATAAGTTTTACAATTTTAGTTAAGGTAATAATTTTTACTAGAAAACTTAAAGAATAAAAAATTGTTCAAGCTAGGGAGGTTACGAGTGAAGCTAATAAATAACGTACTGCGGGCAAGGCACCCCCGGAGTCACGATGTTGTTCAGATTGCGACCAAAATTAACAACACAAGTTAATAACGCGCTGTCACCCGTGATCATAATTACAATTAAATACCATCTTACATATAAATCACTTTTTTAAAGCCTTCTTAAATATCCTGCAACTGCTTTTATTCGTTTTCACGTTCTGTCGCGTGTTATACTTCGCCTTTATAACAAGAACATATTTTCTTCAACTTAATAATGCAAAACTAAGTGCACCGACATGCAATTACACAGAAAAACATTTTCCGTAATAACCCACCCTTGTTTGTCGAGTTCAATTAACGTTTTTCACAAAATCCACTCCACCAATGTTAAAAAATTTTAAAGCTTTTATTTTTCATTAAAATACTAGTCGCAATTGGCAGAAATGGCATTTAGTTTAATTGAAATTTATAATTAATAAGTTTTCAAATTTTTCGTCTGTATCCTCTCGTTTTCCCGTACCTCTATCATCGTTGCCAGAATAAATAATGTATTCGCCAATGTACTTAATATAATTGGGACATGTTCCCGGATAAATATATACATACACATTTTCTATAACAATCATGCAGCGACTTTAACAAATCTTTAACATGGAAAAGTATAACTGCTTTAACCATTGTATAACCAAATGTTATTTACCTAATATTTAATAAATTCTACAATTATTAAGTTTTTGTATTTTAACAACTATTTCAAAAATAAAAATGTTGATTAATATGTAACATAAAATTTTAATGCGTAATGAAAAGGACTCGCGTTCCAGATAGGTCGCCAGAAATAGAGTTATTACATTTTATGGAAGCGATGACAATAACGAATTTCACCATATCGGAAAGAGATTACTTTTTACGACAGTGTTGTTGGATTTATTCCCACGTACATTTTTATAATGGTCGTATTTTTCGACCAACTGAAAAAAAAGAACTTTAACTAAGGTATTTATAATAGTAAGAAGTGGACATAACTGCGGCTCCAAATGTGACGGATTGCGACATTAATATATAAAACGAGTCCAATCTCATATTTCAAAACACTTGGTCGAACAACACTTGAATAGCAATAGCTCTGTAATCAATAGAATAACACAATATGGTCCTCTCATCATCAACATTTCAGCCACAGGACGTACAGTTCTGGACATAGGCCTCCCCCACAGGATCCCATCTCATCAAGTTTAAAATAAATTACCAACACGCATATATATTGTACCAGTCTTTGATCTTATAACAAGGCAAGATATTACAATATCTTTTCACTTTTTGATATTACTTTAAATAATTTTCCTATGCCAAATACGTTACATAACCTGTAACATACGTACATACGTCGTATAACCTGTAATAGAATTTAACGAAACATGTGACGCAGACAAGTATTTCGCAAATTTAATCAAAACAAACAGTATTCATAACTCTAGACATTATGGTAAGCCCTACGAAATTCTCTTGTAAAATATTTTGACAACGTCTACGACGCAGAACAATGTCTACGAAAGTAGCGCTACGCATCTTATACTCCATAGCTACCTATGAACGCCTGTGGCTTACGAATAATAGGGACGATATTCAATTTGTATTATATAAATTTTGTTTGTTAAATGAAATTGTTAAATGAATTTGTTAAATGTTGTGTGTTAATAAATATTATTGTTTAAAGAATCTTATTTAATAATTAATATGGAATGTTGGCCACAGTCATACGTGCAATATTACAAACTAAAAAGATAGAAGTTTTTACTAATCATTAAATATTAAATAATTGTAATTAATCGTTAATATTAACGTTATTGTAAATTTTAGCACAATATGGTCATTATTAGATAACTTGTGTTTTTATTTTGTTTTTAATTAAGAAATAATTAGTTAAGTAAAAGCCATGAAAGTTAACAAATTTGAACAAAACTGAATTTACACAAGTAAAGCTATCGAAAATTTCCTTTACAAATGTTCAAACGATTCATTTCATAGAAACACGAAAGCTAAGCTAATGTAAAACATTAAATTAGCTTAGCTTTCAAACATATGAATAGAAACAGTAAATAAAACTTTTTCCCCTACCAATCTTTTTTCAGCTACGATTTGTAAGGTTTCCGTCAAGACGAATAAAAGTGAAATGAAATACACTCCGGGTCGAACAATAAAACAAGGAAGAATGTCTAAAAGTTGATGACCGAAAGAAATCTCATTAAAGAGATCCTACATTGCGAAGGCTGATCAAGGTTCGGGCGCGCTCTACGAATACTAATTGGTCATGTCTTTGTTATCGCAGAGTTAATTGCGCCTTGATTCGAAAAGGTTTTTATTGAACTCTTTTATCGTCCAAAATATAAACAAAATCTGTATTTCAATACGTTTCATTACGTTAGTAAACTTAAGCGATTATGCTTCGACTATGATATAGTAATTCTTTTAACCATAATATTAATGTTATGTTAGCACTTCCCTTTAATACGTAATAAGCGGAGGTTGCCCGTCCAGAGGAGGAGAACAGAGAGAATTACGTCAACTCCGCTTCTCAGAAGCAATTCAATTTATAAATATCACGATGAGTTAGAAAATATTTTAGTAACCAAACACTATATAACCAGTACCAGTATATAGAAAAACTATAAAAAGATAGATTTTATCTTTTCATTTTAATGTACGGCATTTTCGTTTAATAAACATGTAAATAAAAACAAAAGTTTAATGAATAAATATTTTATTACGTTCAAAAGATAATATTTTAATATTATACGACAAATATAATAGGTTGTCAAATATCTCCCTTCCGCCTTTTTGTCTTTTGAATTTCGCGGCTATGTACAAAGCGCTACAG
>DWIC01000840.1:0-10356 GCA_018248135.1 Battus belus | reverse complement strand
GCTGTGTACAGTCTAGCTCGTCTACCCATCTCCGATTTTATCTCGTAGAGAAATCCCAAGCACAGTTAAACAGTTAAGTACTTTAAAAGTGTAATTAGGTTTTTAATATCCTTGTGGAAAATATCAACGCATTCTTTCGGAGAGCATACGTGCCGCAATCAAGTTCACAAAGGACTTGTGAGGATTATACTCCTTACCCTTTTT
Organism: Battus belus; assembly: GCA_018248135.1. Lineage (NCBI taxonomy): Eukaryota > Metazoa > Arthropoda > Insecta > Lepidoptera > Papilionidae > Battus > Battus belus. The sequence goes on along the minus strand of DWIC01000840.1, from coordinate 10,152 downwards.
GAAATTTTTATTAGAATTTTCTTTAATTTGTCAAGCTATTGATACTATATTCTAAGGCATTAGAATTCTCATTTCCCTCGTTCCTGAGGGGCACTCGTACTGTGATGGGTAGACAGTGATATTTTTAATAATTTATTCATATTCTTTTTATTTATTCATTCTTATGTCCGTCTTAATATCCCTCATCCATTTTTTTTGCTCATAATCTCTCATCCTATTCATTTCTGTATCTACCCCTTATTTCCTCCACTATTACTTTACAATTGTTATTTTGGTTTCTATATTTATTTAACATTATACAATTGTTGTGAAATAATTTCTTAGTCACAATTTAAAGTTCATTAACTTGTACTTTTTCAATAATTACTATGTTATAATTACTTTCTGTGTTACCTTTCGGCAGTAATCCAGAAAAAAATTAGCAGCTATCCTTTTTGCTTACCAATAAGGTTTTAGATTCATACGTCCACATGGGTGGGTCATGGGATGATGAATGCAAGCCGCTTCCAATACGTCTTATTGGAAATCTACAGGTGTAATTATGAACGACCTATAACAGAAATAATGAACATTACTTTTGACAAAAAAATAATCTATTTCTTTATTTCAATGCTAATAAATTAAAACGTCTTATAATAGAGTCGTAAATAACGTTACTAAAAGAGATCAACAAACAATTTCCGACAATTGAAAAGATGGAACGATGAAAGTATACGAAGAAAGGGTCGAAGACGAATTAACAGTCCGGCCCCGAAGTCCGCGTTATGTACAAACGCACAAAGCTATCTTGACGTGGGCCATTAGACCCGAACCCTCCCTCTCACTTACCCTCTCAAACATCACCTGGGGACTTATGTGTAATGGGTAATTTACGCGGAGTATCGTCTTTCTTTTTTTTCTATTTAAGACTTAGCTAGCATGACATTGTTTACGTATACCGGAACCGAAGGAAGGGGGTCTCACTAGGACTTCCTCATGTACACGGTTATTGCCTAGGCTTTGATTAGGCTAATGTTTAATTATTAGGAGGACCAGAAAGTAACGCCGTTTCGTGCATTTATTTTACAGAAAAATCAATTGATTTTTATCGCTCCGGTATGAAAATTTGTGTAATAGATGGCAAAAGAAATATATAGTTTAAAATGTAGTCATGTGAATTACTTAAGAAAGCGGCATTACTTTCCGGTTCTCTAATATTTTTAAGATGAAGTACAGCTTCATAAGCACAGTTTAAAAAAATTCAATGCCATACCTGTTAAAATATAAATACCGAAGTAACGACATTACTTTCCGGTCCACCTAATATTTACAAAATAATAAGTGATACGTTATATTTTTAAATTCTGTATATCTAAGACTGTCAAAGATATTATTAAAAATTTCACGAAACATCTCAGTTTTGCCTTGAGACGTTTGATATTACGCAGTAGTTAATAACGTTATTAGGCGATACCTAATAACGTTATTAACTATAGCGTCATTATCACAAAATACTATACACACCTCTCCTTTGGGCTGCATACGTTACAGTTAAATTAAATTTTTGTATCCAACTAGCAGATAGCAAGTAGCATTTAAGCAATTCGTTAATTTTTTCGCATGGCATTCATATCGATAGTAAGCATAAATTTTAAATATAGCATTCATTAACAATATTATAGGCATTAAAACGTTAACCCTTTCACACAGTTTAGAACGTTAACATTTTTTTTATATAGCATTCACACTTTTTAGCATTTACACGTTTTTCTTCTTGCTTTCACGTAATATTTTAACATCATTAACATATTTTTTAAAAAATATCTACACTTTTAGCTTTATAGCATGCACATATTTTTTGACATAGCATGAAGAAATTATTTTAACAGCATTTTCGCGTTTTAATAGCTTTCAGATATAAATACATTTTTTTAAATAGCATAAACTCATTTTGTTTGATATAGCATGACAATTTTTTTTACATGACGTTTACATATTATTTTGGACATCATTAATGCATTTTTAAAAATAAAATCTGCATTTTTCGTTACACAGCCGGCACTTATTTTGTAAAATAACAAGTATACGTTATTGTAAACAGCATTTACATATTATTTTAAACAAAACTCGTTTTTTTAAATAGCGTATACCTTTTTAAAACAGTCAACCGCGATATGCTTCGTTCTGTCGTTAATTGACATCATGATTTGTTCTTGTCTTTATTATTATAATAATTCAATATTTTAATCTATGTGGGTGGATTATCAATGTTAATTCGCAGAGCCAATCAAGAGATCGAATAGCAGATGGCCCGCGTCTGCCGCCGGTTTATGAAGCATTAGGCCAACGCTATTGAAATTTTAATTCACTAATTGCTCCGGGACAAACTGCCTACACAATTGGCGAATTAGTTAATTAGAAATTTTATATCTGTCTGTCGCTAAATTGAAATAATTTGCGGTTACGATCCGAAATTAGGTTTGATTATAGGAAAGAACAATGAAAGAAATGTTATTTTGAATTGTACAATTGTCTTTTACTAAAACGTTTGACGAATTTCAATATTTCCAAAGTCAGATAGTGTACGTAGAACAAAATACTAAAAGACCATGAGTTTCGAAGAAACTTGGCCCGAATTATAAGGTTTTTGAATAAATCTTTGAGATAGACCTATGAATTGCTAGGGCAACTATGGGCTGAAATTAATTGTTGAAGGTAAACGAACACTTGCAAGTCATCTTGTCACATCATTTCGCTTGAACCATCAGAGCCTTCGGATGTCTCTTAAATTACTTTAAGTCGAATTTAATAGGATTCTTTAAAGCCATGCAGTATGAAAAATGTTACGCGATTTCAGTGTTGCTAATATTGTACTTCTAAAAATACTTCAGAGACTTCATCCAACATATATTCTTCTTCTTTTCATTAGATAGACGCCCACTGCACGGTTTAGGCCTCCCGTAAATATCGCCACGATGACTGGAACTGCTCTGTCTGCATCTTGCGACTTTCTTATCAACAATGTCGTCGATTGCCAATCGAGAACTTTTCGGGCGCAAAGGCCATCGTTTTCACGGGTGATGTGCCTCGCCCACTGCAACTTTTTGACCATGTGAGTACGATATAGAATAGGCCTACCCTATTTTCTATCGTGAGTGTCAGAGGGAGGAGAGGTGACACAGGGATCAATTTTCAAAGTATAGGCAGCAGCGTTCTCTGTGTTCGCAGAAGAATAACTAACACTGTGATCACCAACCCGCCTGCTAAGCGTGGCGCTTACAGAATATCCCCCAATGTATGGTACACCTAAGAAATCGGCCCTTAGTCCTCGACATATATAATTTGATCTGTATATATTCGTTAAAGTTAAGGAGGGACAGCCACGGTCTGGCATGTGCACAAGGTTGACAGACGGCATTGTTAAGGCCTTTAGAAGACACTGTATAAAGAACGCTTTCAAATCCACGGGATAAGTGGACGTCTCAGTTTATTTTGACTTGATGAACAAGACTTGAAGGCGATATATTGATGACGGTCCTCCTCCAGTACTGGTTTACTACAGTTGATATCCAATGCTCAAATGTTAATTCGTTAAAGAAAGTAGAGATTTGTTAAAAAAATGATTGGTCCTTTAATTATAATTTTAAAAAGTCTATTAAATATAAATTTTAATCTGTGGCATAATCAATTAAATTTATAACTAGTGAATAGCGTACCGAGGCAAATAACGTAATAAATGTTGCCTGGGTTATTTTTCTACATGAAACAATACGAAACTAAAACTAATCCAAAGTGTTACTCGACACTTAGTTTCCAAGTTACATCCTCGCGCGTACGACCATATGACTGACACTTTGTCTTTCAAAACTATGAATTCGATTAACCCCTTAACTTACTCGAACCTTAAACTTGACCCAAACAGTTGAAAGGTTCCTGATAGTCAGCATAGTTTGAACTTACGAAAGTAATTTGTGTAGCAGACAATGTTATGTAATAAAAGACTAAGAAAGTTTTTTAAGAGTAGCTTTCAAAAGCTTTTGTAACATGTTTTTATTTTGTGAGTTTACCTTAATTATTTATGCATAGCTCTATTATGAGACGTCCACTACTGGATGTAGGCTTCTTCTACACATTTCCTAAAGCACAGTTTGCGAACGGCCTGTATCCAATAAACGAACTTAATAAGGTCATCTTTCCGCTGTATGGAGGAATATCCCCATCCGTGATCTCCGCTCCTGAATCTTAAAGCCCCAGCGCTCACCTGTTCTACACGCCAAGTGGCCCGCCCACTGCCACTGCAACTACATCAGCTACTTATGTTCTTTAAGTGATCCCTTAATTCCATCTCATAGAGAAATCCAGAGCATAACTTTCAGCAAGGCTCGTTGAGCGATTATGAGATTGCCAATGAGGTTTTTTTTATATAATCCCGTTTATGTTTATATATTAATGAAATAGAGGAACGAGTGAGCCCCTTGTTCTTCTATTTTAATTTCTTTGACAGGAACTTTTAAATAAATTTTTTAGTCTAGTTTTAATTTTTGTTCTTTCGTCCATCATATTGTCTCATATTCTTTCTTCTTCCGTCATATTTTCTTTCATTCTTCTTACATTTTTTCCGTGCATCGCCTTTCATTCTTCACCCCCCATTCCACACAGTGTTTATTTTTTATTTATATACAGGAATTACATTCTGTTATATATTTAACTACATGTTATTTATTTTCTTACGTGTTTACTATTCAAATATATTGTTTGCTTTTATTACTCCAATTAGGCTTTCAAAATGTGACATCATGTTTTCATGCTGGTTATATCGGAAGCACACGTAAGTCGATGAAATTTGTATTAAGGTACTGAGGCTCCAATATCTGTTTACAATTGACGAGATAGTTAAGGTTGTGAGAAATTGCTGAATTTGAGCAGAACAAGACTAATCATGGAGGCGAGTGTATTGCCTGAAAATAATAAAAAAAATGAATTAATATTCTTCATTTCAAACTACTTCGAACTGTTTGGTAAATTACCAATTTTTATGATAATTATACAGTTTTTTTTTAATATTTTAGTGGCAGCCATGTGCGGCAGGCCATGTTTCATTTCATCAATAAATTTACGACCAAGTGCTCATTATCGTTGGGTGTTTATCGATCGTATGCCCGTGTAAAGGGCACCGCTTTTTTGGTTTAATTGGTTAGACTGAACGCCATGAGTTGCCCTTTGATGTGAAATGTGCGAAGGCTTTCGACCTACTTTGTGGGACGGCTTGATTGGGTTCACGTGTGACGTCAATTTGTTTTTAAATGTACGTGAATTTACTTAATGCTGTAAATTGATTGAATTCTACACGTGGAGTACCCAATGTATTTGAAAATTTTATCTTTTTGCATGAGTAGGCAACAAGGTTAGCACTAGAAAAGCTTTTATACTCCTCCTACCCCTTTCTCTATGTTCCATATTAATTTAAATTTACTATTAGGAGGACCGGAAAGTAATGTCAGTTTCTTAAGTTAAGTTCACACGACTACATTTGCAATAAGTTCCTTCGTAATCGACAACCTTTTGTAATCTAGTATACAAATTTTTAATGTCGGAGCGGTCTCAATAGGTTTTTCTGTAAAAATATTTAAATAGCTGCATGAATTTCCGGTCGCCCTAATACTTTGTAGACAACTGTGTTCGCTTTTATTTTCGCACGACAGACGTCCTCTGCTAGGCATAAGCTTCTACAAAGATAGCCACAAAGTGCGAAGTACATTAGATTGTATCCCGGGAATTGAACACACTATTTACGATCATCACAAGTAACAGTCACAATGTCCACTTAGTTCTGGTATTATTTTAAACCCACAAAAAAGTTTCCAGTGGTTGAATTTAGTGTTCAAATTCACTACTTCAAATGTGTTTTTGTGTCGAAATACAGTGGAAACGTTTTGGGAAAAAAATGTTTTGAAAAAAGAATAATTTAAATTAAGTTGTGTTGTATTTTTTTTTTTTGTATTAGTATTGTATATTTTACTGGTGTGAAAACTATCTTTACTAGTGGATACACGTGTAAAGCAAACTACGCCGGTATAAAAACACGCAAATAAACGAGCCCAGCCTTCCTCCGATAGATCACATTCGCCTCATTGCAAATTGCTTCCAATAAACTTGATCAAAATTCAACAGGTTGAAAGGAAAAAGACAGGCTCTTCGATTAAATGGTTCCGATTTTCCCTTTTTAAAATACAATTTAGTCCTTATAGATAGTTGTGAACTATAAAAATTGATTTTAAACCTTCATTGTCTTGTCATTTCGGCCCAGCGATGCCCAGTGCAAGGCACAGGCCACCACCAAAGGTGGACTACGCTAGTTCTCCACCTAAGGGGAATACGCTAGTTCGGCGAGTTGGCGATCATAATACGGTATATGATAAAAAACAGACCCTGCTAATCCTCTGAAAGCTTTTTGGTGAGCTGTGGCAATCCTTTATATGGGGCCGGAAAATGTCACTTTCTCAAGTTAAATTCACACGACTACATTTTTAACAAGTTTTTATTTCTACCCAACAATATGTTCACCTTCGTTATCAGCGAACAATGCAAACAAAAGTCATGTCTTTCCAGTCCTTCTAATGTATTAAGATTGTATCTTGTGAATCGAACACGTAACTTATGAAGTCTCTGTCTTATATAGTTGGGTTGCCACCGATGTACTTCTACTTTAATTGAAAAGGGCTTTGTAAAATCATTTTGAGATCGAAGTAGTGTATTCAAATCTAGAAAAATCTCAATGTGTGTATTTGAATAATTTTTATGAGCGTTTTACAGTTTTCTTACGGAAATAATGGTGAGAAATGCTGAATAAGTTCATATCGAAAATTCGTAATACATCTTTAAACCGGCGTTAGAATCGTGGTTTCAGTCCGACATTGAAAACAGCACTGTGATAAATATATCATTTTAAAGCTTACTCACAATGCGCTTAAGATCATTTTCATTGGATATGTATACTGGTGATTGATTATACGTATAGATACATATGAAGATGATACATATATATAAAATAAATATATATGTAATTCAAAGGTGACTGACTGACATAATGATTTATCAATGCACAGAACAAACCCTTGGACGGATAGGGCTGAAATTTGGCATGCAGATAGATGATGCGACGTGGAGGATTTTGACTAATTCTACCCCCAAAGGGAAAATATAGTGCATGAAAGTTTGTATGACACTTTGTAAATTTTAAGCCGATCGGGCTAAGACTTGGCATGCATAAAGCTATTATGACGTAGATATCCACTAAGAAAGGATTTTGATAAATTCCATCCCTAAGGGGATAAAATAGGGGATGAAAAACTATACCTAATTAATAATAATACTTAACGCGAGCGAAGCCGCAGGCAAAAACCAGTTGTTTTATATAATTACACTTTTTAAATTATACCGGGTCAATTGGAATTGGCACCCATTAATGGAATAGCAGAAGCCGTCTCTTAGTTATTGTAATAAAATTCCAAATTCAAATTCAAATTGAATAATTATTGATTTATATTATGAATTACTTAAGAACATTAACATCGACCGTTTGAGTACTTAGAAAAATGCTAGAAGAGTCCGATTTCAAAAATATAGGGGTCCCAAACTCAAATATATAGGGGTACAAACGCGCTCTGTTCTATTTAACGCACACGAAGTGTGACGGGTTTTCTTTTGTGGTCCCTTTTACAATATACCTAATATAGTAGTAGAAAAGAAATCATCGTAATCAAAAATCGTATGTGTAAACCAAATGTTTTAATTTTAACCTATATAATTTGTTTAAAAATTCGTATACTATGTGATTAATTTATGGTATAGCTATTCTAAAATTCAATGGTTTCTGTTATAATAAATAAAATTGATATATTTTTGCAGGACGATTAGTAACAGATGTAAAACTAAAGCTTATTGCTAATTAAGGAGCTGTATGTTAAAACTTTTACACCTATAACCAATCACCCTGTAAATTAATCTCATTGGACAAATGAAAATAATAGTAATTTTTTTATAGATACCGGACGAAGTAGTAGCGGAGGTTGAACAGTGTAATGACCAACTACATTTACGGGATGGTGAGCTGCTGTCTATACTTAAACGGTTGGCAACAATCATGTCCGACCAGGAGTACATGACCGAGCTGCTGGAAGTCAATGACCAAGTCGTCCAACTCTCTGCTGGAAATTAGAAAATAAAATATATACAGCACATCTATGTACTAAGGCTCCTTTTGACGTGTTAATAAAATAAACTTCTAAATTTGAAAATGGAACTGTCAAAATTTCTTGTATTATCTGTGACATTTAAATATCGATAAAAGCATGACCAAGCCAGAGGTTAATGACCAGATTGTGTAAATCTTTGCAGGGAATTATTTAAAAAAAATTTTGAAGCATGTCTGAGTTAATAAAAAAATGTTTTTAAATTAGATAATGGAAGTCTCAATGTATGTATTCTCTGTGTCACATTAAATTGTCAATAGTTCTTTATCTGTATCAAATATTATAAACGTGTACAGTTGTATAACGTACGTCCATATCAATTGAACCATAGTGCCTTAATTATCTGTAGAAGTGTAGAAAAAAGATATATGTTGTCTGTGAAATCGATTTATGTCATATTTAGAGATTTTATAGATGGAGACTAAAAACGGCTCTTTTCGGGAATAAAATTCTAAAAATATAACTACGTTTTTTAATTCTTTTTTCATATTGTTTAATCATTAATAATTGCAAAAATATTTTCCACCAACCACCGTAACAATTACTTCATGCCCGACTCTCCAGATCATACACCGCGTTCGACACAAGAACACGACGACGCCTACAAGCACCTCACAATAGGAGCCGTAATCTGGGGCGGTTTTTTGCCTCTTAATTCGCGAACAGCGTGGGCGATCAGAGGGAGGATCTGGATCCTCCCTTAGATTGCCGAGTGGTCCACGCTGCCGTTCCCTACCCTATCTTAAAAAATACTCTAACAGATACACGATTGAACTCTGATCTAACGATCGATCTGAATGATGAATGATCTCTTTAGTCGGCGTTTGCGATGTGCATGTCGTCGTTATGTTTTAAACTAGTCCATGGACCCCACTACGCGGACTAAGTTGCGGCGAAGCTGTAAGAACCTCCGGGTTGGCAGCACGTCTCTCAATCAACATCACAAAAATATTTTGATTTTAATGCGTGTTAGTTCATATATACATAAAATAATATCCATTAGGTTTAATAAAGTCCTTTACCTATCAGGCCAGTTACAAATAGATTCACGTACACTCACACAATTTGACTTCAAGTTATCAAAGTGTTAGCATGACATATTAACCAGTGAATTAAAATCAAGCCAGAATAAAAATTAAAATATTCTTTATTCGAATAAAATTACAAGCGCTTTTAAATCGTCAATGAACATAAAACGTCTGTATTGTCAGTACAACAGGAAGCTACCACCGGCTCGGAAAGCAGTTCTGCAGAGAACAGCCGGACGGCAACAGTAGCTTTTTTCAAATAAAGTTTTACAATGAGTCCATGACAATAATTAACTTCCGTGTAAGCCTAACAAAATATTTATGGCATGACTTAATTAAATAGTTATTTATTTTCAACGTGGTCTAAAGTTTTTTTACATTTAAATATAGGTGCCAATTTTACGTCATGACATTTTGATTACCTTGCTGAAAAAACCCGCGATAGTTTGACAGTCATCACTTGATGTCAAAATGACATTGCCTAATGAATTCTGAAAAGACGGAAACAAGTTGAAATCTTAAATTTATGCTGCTTTTACTTTTGCATAAGGCGATTCTTCCTTCTTCTTTAGAGCCGATAGAAGCACCGTAAGGCGTAAGCCTCCCCCAAAGGTAGCAATGATGTGTCCATCCAGTGACTTCCCGCGACCTAAATATGTCGTCGGTTCACCTTGATCTCCATAAACGGCACTTTCTTTCGTATATCACGTAATATTTTTAAACGTTTAAAAATGTTTATTCATTTAATTTACTTAATTTGATAAATGTTAAGTTTCTAATGTTATTAAAACCATACATCCAAATGATATAGCCAAAGATTAATATAATAGGTTGTCAAATATCTCCCTTCCGCCTTTTTGTCTTTTGAATTTCGCGGCTATGTACAAAGCGCT
>DWIC01000839.1:0-10358 GCA_018248135.1 Battus belus | reverse complement strand
GGACTATATGTTCAGGGGCAAACAGTCAAACTAGGTCACTCCAATTTGTCAAGAAAGAAGCTAATGATCGAATTCAACCCGATTGGGTTAGTTTACGGGAAATTACGAAATTTGTTCGAAATTTTTTCGTCCATTATCCCTTAGTGGTTTAAGACGTGTATCCTTGGACCAAAGACGGTGATGATGAATTTGTACTAAAAAAATGACACGTTCTTTAATTAAAACATTAACTGTTTGATATTACAGCCCATTTTATTAGAACATTATCATATTAAATATATCATTAAGTGCAATTTATAGGTATATTTTATCTTTAGGGAATGTAATTACTCTTTGTAATATTTAATTAATTTTCAATAAGTAAAAAAATGCATAGCATCCCTTTAAAAATTTTTATATGAGATATTTACATTGATAAATTTAATGAAATGGACAAGTATTCAATTTTATTAGAATAAGCTTCTCTGCATTATATTTGCTTTTATTAATGTATATGACACCGTTTCGGATAATTTTAGATGATTCTAATTATAATAGTATGTAGTTTATATATAAACATCACTATCCTTTTGACATTTACGCAATAATAGCAGGGAAAGTCAAATAACGGTCTTTTTATATATAATGTCATACATAAGGAGGAGGGGATCTGCTATATTTATTATCTACAAAGTGCGCAATCGTTCCTTGGTGTTTGAGTTCGATCGATAAACCTTAATTTCATGAGTGCTTAATAGGATGAATAGATCGATGACGTGAAGCTCTTTACACCGCGTTCTCCATCCATATTTTTTAACAACACTTATAATTTTTATTTAATTCATTAAAAATATTTTTTAAGATCTTTCCATCTATCTTTCCGTTTGTCAAACCGAACAATATATTAATTAAAGGCCTGGACGTATAGTGATGTTATTATTAAATTACTTTTTATTATTACTTCCATAAGTTTAACATTATTATCATTTCCGCTGTAAGACGTCCACCGCTGGAACTAAGCCTACAAAGATTTCCATTAGGATTGGTAGGAAGCGACAAGCATCCTGCGTTTTCTGACGATCTTAACAAGGTTGTCTGTCCATATTGTGGGTGGCCGTCTTGCGCTGCGCTTTCGAACTGTGATCTCAACTCTAGAATCATGGTGACCCATGAAATCTATTTTTACTTCTACTTGTCAACCCGCTGGACAATTTTGGTTACTTTAGTTTGTCTACGAATCTCCTCGTTCCTTCATAAATACCATTCTTGGACATCTTAAACATCTATCCAATACAATACATAATAAGTTAAATAAAGTTTTAAAAATGATTATAAAATATTTTAATATATTTCTTTGGTTTCAATCTCACGGAGAGTCCTATTAAGGACCTCATCTGTCAGATGGACGTGTTACTTTACTTTTTATTGTGCCCATAAAAGCGAGGCGTGGCCCAGTCGGGTACACGACTTGAATAAATAACCCGGGAGTTGTTTCTTTTATGGATAGGCTAAGCTACCTTAGTCATGCAACCTAAAATTGCGTAATAAAAGAAAGAGACCTTAAAAGGTCGTTGATAATTAAAATTTCAGTTTTAATTCAAAGTAGATGTACAATAATGCATAAAAAGAGGGGACTAGTTTTTTTTAAAGTCATAACATGTCCTGACTTCCAATTTTGGCCTGTATGTATATATAAACCAACCTATTCACTTACCATCACATAAAGGAATTCCTGTCTTGTTGATTTTGGGATAATTAACATAAACTTATATTGGGAAAATTAACGGGAAAAGAAGAAATAATTGGGAAAATGTATACAACATTGGTGATTACTTATAGAAGTAAAAACTTTAAAGGGGTTAATATTATAAATAGCTTATTTTCAACAATTGTCTAGTACACTCCATCGATAAATCAATGGTTTCAGAAATAATAAAAAACGCAATGATAATATAATAAAAGTCGATTTAAAAATCGGCTTATGACATATTAAAATTGTAGTTCCTGCAGAGGAAGGCAGTACGCAAGAAGTTAAACTAACTCTATGTTCCAATTTTTCACATATCGTCTTTTGAACTTTTTATTGCATACTTAAACTAGAAGGCATTGTCATCTCTCATTTCACTATAAAAATATTTTAATGTAACATATTTCAGAGTTATCACCGTGTATAAATAGTATATATGGTAACAGGAAATAACAGAAAAACAGTGAGCTATACGTTCACCCCGATGAAGGTTATATATCTACAAGCATCACATACACAGGAAACATTAAAGCACGTTACCCTAAACGTATTGTCTTATGAGGAAATTCGAAATAATTTCCTTTACCGGCTGACGCGCTCCTTTTATACCCGTCCGGATTACCCGACTGATTTGAACCGGATATAAATCAGACTGAGCCGAAGCGCTATTTTCTATACCCACTATTTTCATTTTATTCGTCTTAGAATTTATAGGCGCATCCGATATTTCTATTATCCTTTATTTTAATCGATCTTGATTTTTATATTCATATCAGTATCTCAATAGTTTAAGTAATATTTATATACAGGGAAAACCTTTAAACTTACCGTATTATTATTGTATTTTAACCGATCGACTTAAATTGTTAATCAATTATCCGCATGAGGGGGGGGAGGAGGGCATTGAGCATTGACCTCTCCCATAGATTCGGAAGATCTTAGCAAAGTTGTCTGATATGTCGGTTGATGATTTACTCTGAGCTTGTGTACTCGTGGTCACTTCTTGAGAACTCTAAATTCCCAGTGATCACCTATTCTACCTTCAAAGTGGACTGGCCGGTGTCAATCTTCCTCTCATAATTTCTTTATATATTTAGAAATTTTAATTAAAAGAAAGATATTATGAAGAGACTTGTTATTCTAGGTCTCTCAATGCAACTCGATAGTTCAAGCAGAAGTAGTCGCCCAGACTACTTACTTTACCTGCTAGAAGCTACATATTGTCGCAAAATTGTTAACAAGCGACGTCCAATCGACGGCACACTGTGCAAAGGGAACACAATTGTTTTGTTGACATACGACTCGCTTTCCACTAACTTCGTTCCAACGGGACACCGCACAGATAAAAGTCGCTACAATGTTGCCTGCGCGAGTGCTGGAAGATTTTATGATGTTGTTAATGGAGTGTATAAATAGTCATGTAATTTCGTCAATACAAGCATTACGTACAGAAAAGCTCGGCAGTTACATAATACAAAATTGTAGCATTTTATTTAGGATAGAGAAACAGTTCTAAAAATCAATTGAGGATTTTATCGCATCTGAAGTACGGCGTGCGAAGTTTTTCGGCAAAAGATGGAGAGTAGTAAAGTAGAGATGGCAAGTCCAGGGATTGTTAAGAGCCGTGCTACGATAATGAAAAAGACTTCTCTCGTTATCGCAACTCGCATTACATATGTAACTGCACTAAACACTGTCATAAGTTTAATTCTTCGTGCGTGTAAACATTTAGGAAAATTTGTAAAGGATCACTAGCATGCAATCTGGGAGGAAATTTTGTTTATGCGAACTTGGTACCAATTAAGCTATAAGAACAGAGCAATACAAGAGTTGACTTAGAAGAAGAAGGGTCAGATCCGTAGTTGGTCGCTGTTGCTAAATTACTAAGCACCAGTCAGTCCAGGTATCTTCAAAACATTCCGACATCATTTTAAATGGTTTTCGTGGATGCCTTCAGTTGTACGTATTTCAGTCGTTTTAAGTCATAAATTGGAACGCCATTAGACCGCAAACAGTTCAAGTGGGTAAATCAGTCTAAGTTCCCACTAACCGCAATTAATTAAAAAGACGCAGTGTATCGGTCGGTGCATTGTGCCAAGAGATTACTCCTACATCCGGGTCGACGCCGCCCTTTATCTGCATTCGCCCGGGCAGGCAGGCGGCCGACCGCATTCTGCCCCGATACACCCGGGTATTACCTGGTCATCCCGGATATAAATCGTGGAGCGATTTCGGATGCGACGTAAATGATATCCGAATAAATCGTTCCCTTTACGTACGTGTCTTACGTTTGATCTTTCAAATTTCTTTATTACTTTCGTTTATTACTGTAATTTATGACTTATTTGTTACAATTACAAATCAAATACATTTTGATTTGTAGCTGTAACAAATATTTAGAAATGAATATGAAAATATAATAGCGACATGTCGGCATTGGATGCATACCGCTTCAAAAGGACTGTTTATAAAAAATTCTATTGAGGAAGCCTCAGTCCAGCAGTGGATGTCCTATAGCTGAAATGATGTTGATGGTAATGCAGGCCTTACATTGATATTACACTTAGAGCTTTTTCGAATTTATTACGAGAATTTTCATATGTAAGACTATTATCTAATTAATAATTATTTAAATATATCATAATTTTAATATCAAGGAATAATATACAAGGAATAATCTTCATCTTCATTATGCTTTGCCACCTGTTTCTATCTTTGACATGATGGAGGTCAGCATTATGCGATTGGTGTCAAGAGACAAGCAGATTCGGTTAGACTAAGTGAATGTTCTACGATCTCTTGGACGTTTATTCTCGACTCTTACACTCACTTCAGTTGTTCAAGATTTTGACCATCGATTCGGCTATGTGGCTATAGATTAATAAATATAATGAATAATTTGACCACGTGTTACATTTACTCCAATTTTGAAAAACAAAATGGACTTTTAAATTTGGCTGTGTTATATTTTACGCCTAAATGTAAAACATCAACATAACAATTACATGTAATATGTATAAATATATGTATATATGTACACATTTATACATATATAAAAATAAACATAGATAATATGATATAATAAAGTAAAATAGACGATCTTATCTCTCCTGGCGATCACTACCAGACAACCTTTAATATTTATTCAGTTTTGTTGGAATTACTATCAATTTCTCTAAATATTGCGGCAGTTCCGGAAAATAACACCTTTTCTATAACCCTTCCTCTGGTGTTCAAAGTGTTAAGAATTATCAGTAATTACCACGATAACGTACCGATAAACTGTTTACGTACTTAACACATTATGTTGACGTATCGTCGACAAGTTTCCTCCGGTTAAGCAAATAAATTGACTTCTTGTTTTTATTTCTAGATAATTCAGAATGGCATTTACAAAAAAGTTAAGAAGTACTATTATTATTTTTAATCCAGATTTTAAAAAAGTACGTTTTAATGTCACCGTAGCGTATTTTAATTAGAATTTTTTTAATATCATTCGAAAACAGGTTTATCTCGCTGCTTTCTCCATTGCTGGGCGCAAACTGTAATAATAAGATTCCGACTTCCTCTGTCTAAAATGAAAATCTCTGAACTCGAAATTACAGTATTCGGTGGCTTTAGTTGTAACGCCTTTGGTTATTATATGTTTTTAAATTAAAGTTTATGGGACTAGCGTGCTTTGTAGTTTCATTTATATTATAATGAAGATGCATTTCATGCTGATTTTACACATGAGGTACCTGTTCAAATAGTAATTTTATTTCATTACAGTTTATTATGTTAAAATATAAGAAGTGTTAGTATTATAATACAGTAAAATATTATTTTAGAAGAGATCCTTATTTCTATTGATAAAAAAATACATGTTTGATTGTTGTGATTGGAAAATTTGGAACCGTCGTAGCTTAGGTCAAAAAATGTCATATCCATATAGAGGACCATATAAAGGAGCTCAATCTGATTCTAATTTCTATCAAATTGAGCTCTTTCGGCATTGTTGTCATGACGTACACAAGTGTTAATTGTAAATGCTCGTAAATAAACATAAAATCTGACACAATAGAGCTGCAGAAAAATCATTTATGGTTGGCCTAACAGTGTTAGTTTATTTTGCAACATTTTGAAATTCGTGTGACTTAGATTACCAAGTCAATAAACGCTGTTCACTCTCAACCAGGTCAATACGTCGACCTGATACTGATTTATCATTACAGAAAATTAATAATTTATTCAGAATTTTTTTATTAATACCCTAATAAGTTGAATTAAATACATACACGAGGCCATGGACCGCATTGTTATTAAAACGTTAAGATATGAAAAACAAAATCAAAAACTTTTTTGAATAATTGCGAAAATTTCGTTCGTCATTATCATTTTTCTTTAATCATTTATTTCTCACCGTCTCAGCGTAAAAAAAGGTTGAGTTTAACTAAACAAGATGTTTATTTAGATTCGTACAACGTGAACACGTAATTCACCTGACACAGTTCGTTAGGAACTGTTGCAAACATGCATTGCATGCCCATCGTACAAAGCGGTAGCGTTCGATTAACGCGAATGTGTTTCTGCCCTTACAGCAGAATTTAGTTCGTGCACATCGAACAGGTTTGTTAATTTAGGATTCTACTGTGTTATGTTAGGCTGCACACAGACGGCGGGAATTTGATTATAATCAAAACGGGCTTAGTGGATCGTTTGTTTAATTTAGGTTTACCCGGTTTGGCGCACCGTCCGAGTGTGCTTAGTCAAGTTTATTTTATCAGGGTTTTAAGTTGTTTACAGCACTCTACGTAAGATTATAGTGATTATCCAAAGTAATGTCACAGTAAAATATTTTAAAGGCATTCTGACCCAATCTTTTGTGGAAAAAATATTTTAATGTTTTTAATACCGGTATCTAAAAACCAAAATTAAGAGAGGACAAAAAAAAAACAAAGAGAGGAAAGTAAGAAAAAAGAATCTATAAAAAATTGTTGCTCAGTCTGACAATTATAAAAGCAAATTATTAACAATGCCTATAATCGGAACACATACTAAGCTATGTGCTAAGGTTTAGCTTAACCCGTAGCGCTCACTTTCAGTGACGCACCTATTAAAGGCAAAAGAGTAGCTTAAAAGTCATCAATAGTTTTACTTCTCTTTCGCAGGATAGAGTTCCATTTTATCTATACTTTGTGAACTAAAACATATTGAATCTATATTGGATAGTATCGATTTGATATTTTTATTTACAAATAGAGTCGGACACACAGTGACTAAGGATTCCTTTTATGAACAGAAAATGCAAACTGACCGTACGTAAATTGATTGGTATTGAATGGAAGGTACAAGAGAAGTGTTCACGTGTCGACGGCAGGGGCTGCAATTAAATTAGGAGTCGGTCCATTCCGCTCAGTCGCGTTCGACGGCCGTACTAAGTGCCCGGCGAGTATATCACTATACATGCAATATTGTCGACATCCATCCTGATATAACCGACTAATTTACATGGCAGGAATAATACCTAGCAGTGTTTGTTATATGTTATTAGTGTTTTGGAAAGAGATATGCTGGTGTTCTTTTTGTATGATCGAATCAGGAATGAGGAGATTCAAAGACGAACGAAAGCAATTGACATACCTAGTGAATGAGAAAGTTCAATTTGCAGTGGTCATACCACAGGTAGCAAGACGGATGGCCGCTGATGTTCTGAGATTTTGGAGTGGTGAAAACGGACCACCCACCGCCTACACCTATTTTTACCGGTTTTATTAGATATATACAAGGGATACCTGTGTCTAATAATGGAAATTTTTCGGCTGAAATAATTATAATGATTAGTATTGCGAGTATTCCAAATATAAAAAGGTGTAAGACACAGAATCTTAAGAATTTAAAAATGTGGCTAAAATACACATTACATCTGTAATTGTCACACTTAAAGCTGTATAAAGCGTACTATTGTTAACCTCCGAGTCACGATCGACGCCACTCTTTGAGTGAAGAGAGAACAAACTACCTTTTTCATCACGAACCCTCTTCACGAATCACCTTCAAGAAGAACGCCGCAGGATATCGCGTTGTGTAAACGTTACCATAAGATGCCATTCATATGTCACGCGACTATTGGAATCCTTTAAGACATTATTAATATATGAATAGCCATTCAAACAATCCGTATGAAACCTCTATACCTGTGAAAAAGTATGTACCGGTCCATGCTGTAGTTCACTTGGAACTTCTCCAATTTCGCTACATTAAATGAGGAATATGGCTCGGCATCCTTCGAAAAAAAATTAATACCGTTTACTTAAGATATTAGTCTTAAACAAAAGGCTAGAGAATCTTTACACTTCCTAAACAGTCATGTTTATTTTCAGATTATTTGTCTTGTTTGCTGAACGAGAATAAAATAAAAGAAATGCGAAATACTAACACAAGTAGAAAGATATACGAATACCTCTAAACCTAAAAAAAAATACAACATTAGAATCTTAAACATTTATTCCAATGGAAAGTAATTTTGTAAATATTTAAATAAGATACGTTACTATAAGATAACATAAGTGTGTAAAATTACTACATCTTAAGTTTGTATCAACATGTTTACAGAACACATAATGTGGTTACGACGTTTTAATAGTTGCCTATAAATTTTCCAGATAAACCACGGCTCTTAAGAGGCTTTTAATGGCTTGTACCTACTTTATATGCATTTACATTTACTGCTATTTACGAGTAGAATGCTTTACATGATTTTATAACAATAACCCAATATATTTTTGAGGACGGATTATTAAATTTACAAATAATATAAAAAATGCAATAAAAAGCGTGAAAGGAGACGGCTCAGGTTTTGCAGGTGGAGATGGCAGTTAAGAGCAGCCTTCGGCTTCTTCTAACATACTCGCATCCCGGAGTTTAAATATATCAGGAGGACCGGAAAGTGTCGCTTGCTTAAAGTTAAATTCACGCGACTACAATTTTAACAAGTTTTTTTCTAATCAATAATATATTCACCTTCATTATCAACAACCTTTTGTTATCTAGTATAAAAATTTTCACGTCAGATACGTAAAGATCAATGGGTTTTTCTGTCAAATAAATGCAGTTTACATATAGTTTTAATCTACCGGAACTAGTCAAACTCTCGTGTGTGCCTGTCCTGTAAGTGTGTGATTGTTTGTGCGTCTGTTTGCTGGTCGGTTAGGTATATACCATTTGTCTGTGTATGTGTTTGAGAATATTTAACTATTCAATGTTTAATGTGGGCTATTTACTGTTAGCTTTATAAACTAAAGTTTGTAAATAAAATACGACCTTTAGCCCTTATATTTGAGGTAGTTAATTGGATTTAACTTGATTACTACGGTCTTATTTATGGACGTATCTTTGTCGTCTAGTATTTGTTCAATTCTAAGGGTACGTGAATTCACTATGTTTAAACTTTAACGAAAGGGTTAATTAAGTTTTTGTTAATTAGTTGTTAATAAAATAGTCGTAATTCACAGATTTTGTCATTCCAGTATGATTCTACCGCAATCAGGTTAATTTAACTATTGGTTAATGATTGGATTTGACTATTAACATTAGGAATTTATTTTGGTCTTTCTTATCTCGATAATATTAACTGATCGTACTGATGTTCATCGTCATTTCTGTAGTAGGACGTCTTATGTCTTCCAATGATCTTAGATAATGAAATGACGTTGATAAACGGGTCATATGATTCCATTAATAATGAAAGTATTACACATTTATAAGGATTATACACTACAATATATTCTACATTGACAGTATATTCCTAAGTATTCAAATTGTTAAGAAATGTTTGTTTTAGCAAGAATAAATTCATGCGTTTCTTAGTTACTTTAGTAAACAACTTAAAATACTCGTTTAAAGTGATTATACATGTTCACGAGAACGGCCAGCCCATGCATTGTTCGCATTCTCCAGCGCACTGGTCTATTTAGGGCAATAAAACCAGCTTTAACTCGCACCAAATGTCGGCCGTATATCTCAAAGGTATCCCGGCATTTCAGAGGCGCTAAGGTATGTGACGTTGTTCACGGCATTTCGCTGAAAATATAAAGTATTTCGCGCTGCGGATATTGGATCGGGAGCTGGTTCAGTGATAAAGGCTTTGTCGACAGCGAGAATGTCTGAAAGAAATTTTCTGGACTAAACACATGCGCATACAAAATGATGTTATGCAATATGTAAAAGGTTTTCATCTATGTCAAAGTGCTAAAAAATATAATGTATGTTTATAATTTTTTTCATCACAAATACTGGAATACAAATTAACATACTTATTTCGCCAGAAATGTGGCATAAACTAGATAAAGCCTTTCTGTAAATCTAAAATCTATCAGTTTTTATTACAGAACAAGTTTATTGTTTGTCCATGATGAGGGTGTATCCTGAGCAGTGATAGTTTAGCGGTAAAAGACTATTACATGTGATCGAAGTTTACGGGTTCGATTCCCGGGATGCATTTTTATGTAATTCACATTTCGTGAAATAAGTTTCCATAGGATTGGCTTAGAATTGGATGCGATTATCAATTCACTGGTTAAGCATGGCGATTATGGTATGTCCGACCATAGGTATCTTTGGACCTTATGCCTTGCAGTGCACGGTTAATTTG
>DWIC01000838.1:0-10358 GCA_018248135.1 Battus belus | reverse complement strand
CTGTGAGAGACTGGTCTCTCACGATGTCACAAAACATAACCTGATAAAAAATTAGAAACGCCAAAGAAACTTACATGAACGAAGTTTTGCAGCAGGATAACCACATTGTGCGCATTTTGATTTTTGAATGTGGTAAGAAGATCTACCGCATCTTCTGCATAACGTATGAGTTTTATTACGTCGCTTACCAAAACTTGAGGTACCCTTCGTCTGAAATTGACAAAGTTATAATTTCAAAACACTGAAGGAAAATAAAAGTATAATTGAATAAAATATTAAAACACCACAATTAATAAATAGTCACTTATGTAATTAATTCGACCAGACTTTTGATTTTTTCAGATATAAAAAATGTATTTTAACCGTACCATTTTGTCAGAGTTTGACAATGAAAGAGACCGGAGTTTTCGATGTTACTATTAGTATTATTTATTATTTTGTTCTGTGTTGCAAGCATAGCAAAATAGGAATGACATACAAATTAACTTTAGTAAAATTATAAAATGGTTCGCAACATTTTACACAAATTCTAACTCTTGTCAGTCATTAAGAATACTGATTGTTAGTAAACTTATTTAAAAGGTATTCGTTGTTAACGGCCCAATATGGACCAACGATAAAAAAATGTTAACGGTTAAACAAACAAAGCTTAAGAAACATTTATCATTAAATTAATATCAAACTTTCAAAAAATTACCAGGCTGAATAACAATTTTTTTGAGTTTTGATTAAAAGTAAAAATTTTGGACCCATGTCGATTTTTTTTAGATTCGCTTACACTATATTCTTCATAAATATTTAATCTGTGTTTTCTTTTGTGTATAGGAATTATTAAGTTTCAATACAGCTTGTTTCATTTAACTGTGAGATAATTATGGTACATAAAGTCCTAAGTCATTGAGATACATAAAGGTTATATCGGAATTAAAAATATTCTTAGAAAAAGCGATTTTCAAAAAAAAAAACTACTTTTAAGTCAAGGTAAGTTATCTCGATTCTAGTCGTCAATTTAGTCGTAGTTTTTAATGTGATTTCTGTTTGTATTACCAGGACGACAAACAAATAATAGTTACCAACAAATTATAAAAATATGAACTTAAATTCAAATAGGAAATCCTTTTTTATTATCAAAATTCTATAAATTCGGTAACCTTTTTAAAGAAAGCGAAACAAAATCTTACAAAGTAATGTTAATATAGAAATTGACATTCAATTTGTTTATTTTAGATAAAATTAATCATGGATTTGTTGAATAGCATGAAAAATTTAACAATAAAACATTCACAAAATCAGAATGAACAGTTTTTCAAGTCAATAGCAGCAGACATTGATGATGTTCCAACAGAAATTGTTTTGGCCGAATACTCTGATAAAATTTTACTTATTGTTTCACAATATCAAAAAATAGGAACTATGTTAATGATACAAAAAGACCAAGTCCATAGTCCCCTAGGCACAGATGATATTTACACAACAAAAGTTATTTTTGGTGCTTCAGGGCTAGAGCAACAAGTTGCAGCGAGGTATCTGGCTGAAGCAATCAAAATCACTAAACCATTATGTATATTCATTAATCTAAAATCTTATGATATTGAAACAGTAAAAGCTTGCAAGGACATAATTCTAGATTTAAAAAAGGAAGAAAAGTAAAATAATGGAGCAAAGGTTAATGAAATTTAATTCTGTAAATAAATATTTTGGTCAGCTTGTGATCGGCCCTCCCGGTGCAGGTAAAACAACATATTGTGATAAGATGTCATATTTACTAAGAAAATTAGGACGAAAGGTTGTTATTGTCAACTTGGATCCTGCCAATGAAATAACATCATATAAATGTGACATTGACATCAGAAATTTAATAGTCCTAGAAGAAGTAATGGATCAGTATAATCTTGGACCAAATGGAGGTTTACTGTATTGCATGCAATATTTGGAAAAGAACATTGATTGGCTTCTTCATCAAATAAAAGGCGACCATGGCACTGATTTCATATTTGATTTACCTGGACAAGTAGAACTTTACTGTCATCATGATACATTAAGCAACATTTTTGCACAACTGACTGAAAAAACTAATTTACAATTATGTGTTGTTCATTTAGTCGATTCACATCACTGTTCTGATGCTGGAAAATTTATAGCAGCCTTAATATTATCACTGAGTGGTATGTTAAAAATTGCATTGCCACACATCAATTTACTCACTAAAGTTGATTTATTGAAAAAACATATGGACAAGCTTGATTTTGGAATGGATTTTTATACTGATGTGTTAGATCTTAACTATCTTTTAGATAAATTAGATTCTGATCCAGTTATGACAAAATATAAAAAATTGAATGCTGCTCTGGTATCAATAGTTGAGGATTACAGTTTGGTATCATTTCAACTGGTAAATATGTTTAAAGAAGAAAGCATGATGTCTGTGAAAAATTCAGTGGACAAAGCTAATGGTCATGTATTCAAAGCCGAAGAGGGAAGACACATTAATAGTATGTTGGCATGTGCCATGGGTGTCAATGATCCTGTTGATATTGATAATTTGTAATAAATTTTTTCAACTTTTTGTTATTTTAGTCTCTGTCATATAACTATCTCTTACTGAAGTTTAATTGAATATAGAATTAATATAATTATGAAATAATAATTTTGCTCAGAAGTAATGGTGAAGTTTTAAAGTGACTCCCACGAGCTGGTAGTCATGGAATGGGTAGGCTCTCATTGGGTGGAGTGCCAACAATCAAGATTATGGGAAGTCACTGGATGCAGGCAGCCCAAGACCACTCATTGTAACAATTTTTTGGGGACACCTATGTCTTTCAGTGGGTATCTATCGACTTATATGAATGTACGAATGGATGTTATAAGAAAAAATAATAAAACCTTATGAAAAAATTAACAAACATCTTAAATTAATATTTAGAGCAATGTCATTTTTAATGTATAATATACATTGCTAAAATTAAATATATAATTTTGGATGTTAGCATTATGATTACATACGGGAATAAGTAAACTATTTTAACCTCAAATAATATAAATGCTAAAAGTTTTATGTATAACCATGAAGTTGATTTTAATTTACGATAAGTCTGTTTATCCATTTGTATTTTAGTACATATGTGTAAACTAAAATATTAGATGGACCGGAAAGTAATGTCGAAATGAAAAACCGATTGATTTTAACCGCTTGGACATTAAAAATTTGTATACAAGATGACAAAAGGTTGTTAGGTAATACAGTCGTGTGTATTTAATTTAAGATAGCCACATTACTTTCCGATACGCCTCTAATACTAAAAATTCATTTAAAAAAATATGTGATTTTTTTTCCATAATTTACCCATTTTTCTTTAATATCGCTTCCAAAATTAAAATTTGATCATCATAATTGTAGTTTACATTCTATTAGATTTTTTTACAATGTATTACATAAATTCTGTCATGTTTTATATATGAATGTATGTACATGTATACATATGATTAGAAATTTATTTCGGAGACGATATTAAAAGTCACACATTTTGTAAATAAATTGTAACTGCTCCTTAGAGGCCATTCATTTATGCTGCAATTGATTTATTATTTTATACTTGCAATGTAAGCTATGTTTTAAAATGCACTAAATATTTCATAAATCTGGTATTTTTATTAATATATAACCAAGGAGAATTACTATTGAGTTCGTGTGGAAAAACATAAAAAGAGTTGCCTTATTAAAAAAAGTTGTCTAATTCATATTAAAGGTCTGAAAGTATTTTTTTTTTGTTATGAAACCAGATATAGGCTGAAAGGCTGTAAGACATGTTTTACAGAAGTCTTCGTCTCGCTTTTCACATTAATGATAAAATATGGTCTCTTATCATTACAGTTACCGTATGTATCATTTGCTTTTGCAAGATGGTTATGTGATGCTGCATAAGCTTCTGTAAACAACACTTTGGTAGTGACGTAAAACTTGGATTTGCCCTTCCTTTTACCATATGGTCACGTTTTATAAAAAATATTGCTTTCTCTTTTTCATACTGATGACGTATTCACAGAGTAGGAATGATAGGAAATATGAATCCCTTTTATTTTACATTCTTCTCAAAGGTTCTGCATATTGACAAAACATGAATTATGGGTTTCTAGTGTCGTTCTTTATCATGCTTGTATTTATTCATGACATTTGAGCCTACTCATAAATAAAATTAAGAAATCGAATTCCAAGATTTATGAAATCTTGATAATTTAGGGTCCATAATTGCTTTTAGCCAAATCTAGAATTATAAAATACAATTTTTTATTTCAGATGTCTAAAAACTATCAGGTCGAATACAATAAGCTTTTGGAAACTGAAACAAAAATTGATAAATTACTTCAAGATAATGTTAAATGTTCAAAGATACGCTTACTACATCAATATAACCACATAAAGGACGTCACTCAAAACGTCATCAACCATATAGCGAATATGGAAGGAACTTCGGTTACAAAAATACACGAGCGTCTTAATCTCGATAAATAAAACAATTTCATTGAAATGATGGAACGTTTATTTGAAGACAAATACAACTCTTTACACTTTTAAATTCATCCAATATTTTTGTGTTCGTTAACTAAAATAAGTATAGAACATTTTTTTTTTAATTTTACATTGCAGGTTTCTGTACTTAAGTTATAAGTGTTTTCAAAAAAGCCACAGTTCCATGTTTGCTACTTCAATTACGAAAAATGTTATGTATTATATGAGAAATATTCTAATATATTTTATATTATTTTGACAATATTAAGTGACAGTTGTCAGCAAACAAGTTTAAAAATGGATTAAAAGTTATACTGCTGAGTAATCTATAACTAATTGGAATAATGGGTTTAAGACGAAAAAATAAAATCTACATCCTTCTCGGAATCACCACTAATGCGTAACATTTTATAAGTTTTAAAGTATTCAGTAAGCAGCACAAATGCAGTAGAATAACACAAAAGGCATTTCAATATTCATCCGATATATAGAAATAACTGCGGTACACAGTGCCTTTTATATAAAATATTATCTCGTGAGATAGTACCAAACCCTCTAAACATGCTTTAATTGATGTTACACATAATTCTTAAAGAAAACAAAATACATTGAAGTTAAAAGTCTAATCGCTACATATCGTGTTTATCATTAAGCAAGCAGTAATATATATTTGTTTACACAAGTGCGGTCGTCGCGCGACCATTGGCGAAGTTGGCAGCAGTGTGACCGCGTCACCACGTTACCGCGTCACTTGCACGCTGCGATTCGTGGTGGTGTCAAGCGACCAAGTCGGACGCGTTTACGTTAAATCTTGTTTGGCGATCATTGTTAACAGCGCGGCGGCTGTTATATGTTAGCCGGTTAAGTTATTATAGTATATCATTCATCAAAATCGATTCGTGGCAACAAATATGTTTTTAACGAATATGTTAGTGTGGCAACATATTTTGTTTACGTAGTACCAGCCAGGGTTAAGCTTTCAAATTGTAAAGTCTTCATTGTTCCATTGTATATCATGTATATTATATTGGGTGCCGATGGCTCAGTAATTTCATTCATAGAACTTTGATGAAATTTAAATGGAATGTAACTGCTTCGAGAGCATTATATCAAACGTTTCGACAGCTTCACCATCAATCAAGTATCAGAGCAAAACTTTGTCTCAAATATTCATATTAGTCATTCCAGCTAAATTTAAGTATAACAATATAACAAATTTACAAAAATACATATAAAGTGAAGAACATTCACAGTACTGGATTTCCCAAAATGCGTATAAATATATCACTAACAAATCTAAGTTTTTCTATCGAAATAATACCCTATAGGATGTGGAAATATCAGTATGTGAATGTTCATTCAATTTCATTAATGGTCTATCGTTAGACTTAAATCTATGAGTTTCAGACTCGTTCCAGGCAGTCCCATTGATTAATTTTCAAGAGCACCAACCAACATTCAATAAATGCAATTTCTATACAAAAATTTCAGCCTCCCTACCACTACATGGCATAACACACGGTTTTAAACATATACCTATAAAATAGTTCAAAAATATGGTATAGCCATAGGTATTTTCGACAAACACTTCTCTGAACCAAGTACTACCACACAAAATTAGCGAAGATAACGTCACATTAATAACAATAGATTTAGCTCATGTCGGAAACTCCGCCAACCTTGTGTGGTAGTGGTACAAACAACACCACAAAATTTCGAGACATTTCCTCACTCATTCAATAAAGCCTAAACATACATCAAGAGTTCCTATAAACAAGTCTGAACATTATTGGTTTAATCGATGAAATCAAGACATCAGAACACATCAACTTTCTTTTTCCTAAAATGAAACTTTTCAATAGCACATGATAAACATGCATTGACTTTTTCATACAGGCGAACAGTATGTTCCGTGTCAAAGGATTTCATAGAACAAACCAAACTTAGAATAAAACAATTGATTTGGTAAATTGTAAATATACTATTTGTAAATAAATAATGCTGACTCAGTACGTTATATGCTAAACTAAACATATTATTTACTAAGTCATCTCACTTCTCAATTAAATGTGACTTAACAATCAACATGTTAAATTATTTTATATATATTTTCTAATTATCACTTGTCAAGCTGTGGTGTTGATTCTATCTTTATATAAGATATCACTATTTTACCACTAGTGGTAGAATTTTTTTTCATCACTGCTATTTGCTAGGCAAAGGTATGTCCTGCATTGTATTCGGTGAAACTGCTCTAGCATAATGCAGTGATAAAAAAAATTGTCATATCAGGTGTCGAGGCACTACCCAGTGCATCTCATAAATGTCACTTGTCTTCAATATTATATTTAATTGAACACTTGATGTGACAATTCAATTAATATAAAATCAGTCTCAAATAGGGAAGTCTTTTTAGATGTAGAGGCACGTATACATTTGTTGTACAGATGACAATATCAAGTTACATAGTTTAGTTTACATTCCGTTATATATTTCGTGCAAATGTAATCTTGTTTTGACTTTATGACGTTTTCAATTAGAATACGTCGTTAGTGGCCTGTAGCTAGTAATTACCAGCTAATGAATGTTCTAGAATTATCAGTTTCAATGTCTTTACAACATTTGGAATATCTCAGTGTGCATTGTAAAATCATAGAGGTTTTACAAATGCTTCGTTCATTATTAAAATGAAAGCCAAGGTGGTTATTATAAAAACTAAAAAGGAAATATATAAGAACAAAAAATAACAAAACAATAAGATAAGTTTACCTTTGGGCTACAGTACACTTTAGTTAGGTTCAGGTGCATCGCCCTGACCAATGTGTTCCTTTTCACAATTATGGGATAGCTCCACCACCTAAAATGCATTTTACTAATTACTGATTACAGATTAAATTTTATTACTACCTGCTACTCAGAATATAAACTAGTAGTAAAAAGTAAAAAAAATGTTATGCTGCGCTATACAAATTGATTACTGTTATTGCTACTTATGTGAATTTTATTCCGCAATCACCTTATTCTTGTCTAGAGGCCCATTTGCCTCTAGTGATACAGCTACATCACTTTTTTGGCTAGGAACCTTCTTTTTCCCTTTTCCAACATTCTTCTTCATATTTTTACCAGATTTAGTTTTCTGAGCTTGAGATCCTGTGTAAGTAATAATATTTAGTCACGCATAGTAATATCTTTTTTAACTTAAATAATAAATGTGTTTCAAATTTAACCTTCTGCTTCATTATCTTGAATTACATCATCCTCAGGACTACCGTCATCTCCCTGGAGCCCCACATCTTCTGGACGCACGGTTTTCCTGTGTAATACATTATTATGTTAAATATTACATTTTAAACAAAACTAGCAATAAATGTTAATTAATTCTAAAAAGACATTTAAATCTGTGTTAAAAAAAAAACTCAATTTTTCAATGTAATACAAGGTTACTGGATAAGACCTGATGAATTTTGTACTCACAATTCGCGATTTTCTATTGAAACTAACTATGACCACAGGTTTTTACCAGTCTCAGTCACTTCAGAATTCTTAGATAGTGTTGGTTTAACTTTGAGAGCTGCCAACAACACTTATCAACGAAGTGTTGTGAACAATAGTTTAATATTTTCAAATAACAACATTACATTGTAAAAAAAATCTGTTATTAGAAATATATTATTGAAGTAGTATAGATACTATGAAATCCCCGCATCGCTGTTCCCCGATTCGTGCAATATAGGGATTTTCAAGGCAAGAGTGAACAGGCATTATTTAGGCTTGCGTGCATCACCTTAGATCTCATCGTTGCTTTCCATCAGGCAAGATTGAGGTCAAATGCACTCAAATATATAATAAAAAAAAAATTTTCTACTATCACAAGTTATTATAATTTTACTTAAATTAATAAATTTAATTTCTTCTGTGTTTGATGTTTACCGTCAACATTGTCATAACAGTGATTTTTATTTATTTTATAGATGAACAAACAATATTAGCAATATTATAATATGAAATGAGACCAAAATAAAATTGTAGATAAGATATATATTCTTTGGTATAGGCTTTTCTAAGCACTTTAGAAAAGTGAGGATATTGATATAAAATGCAGTTTAATTTGTATTTAAACTAATGCCAGGTTCAGAATGATAGTCTTCTCTGAAAGAATCTAGCAAGAAACTACTTTTAAGGTAATTTTACATGAACAAATCTTTCAGAAACCCATCATGACTACAATTATACAATTGCTGCAGAAATTGAGCTACCAAATATATTTGAAATAAGAAATTAAAAGTATACCCATTAACGGTGAGCGTGGCGGGCTTGACGGGCTCGTCGTGGTCGCGGCGGGTGCGACGTGCTCCGCGTCCTACGCCCCGGGTGGCGCCGCGAGTGCCGCGACCGCGCCCCCTACCGCCCCTCCATCCGCGCCCTCCATACGCGTTGCGTGGCGGCGGCGTGTAACCCACATAGCTCACCTGCTACAAAACATGCTTGTACTTAAAGTTTTAACACAAATTGCAAACTTTATCTATTTGGCGGTTCTCACAGGAATTTAATCATTTCGGCATGCTAATTACTAGCTATAATATTAACACTTAGTCGACCACGCGCGCCAGAGTAAACTGTTCGATTTCCAACGGGCTCAAGCAAGTCAAACTTCACTGTCCACCGCGCATTTTTCGCGGTGCAAATTAATACGATATAAGAATAAAATTACGCAATGCGAATTATAATATTTAAATAAAAGCAGTCTGAAAATTAATTAAGTAAACAACTTTATTTACGGTAATTCATATTATTATAACCATTTATATTTTATATACTATTATTTTTAAGGTGTTGTATCTCATTTAACGATTTTATAATTCATACAAAACATTAAAATAAAAATGTATAGTATTTTTCCTTCTAGACATAACAAACGGTATTTTTTTAATGATTATAGTGTATTCTGTTTAGTGAAGAAAAAGAACAAGTTAAAGTAAGAAAAGTACCCGTTTGGTCGTGCACCAACTTATTTGACAACGGGGGGACTCCTCGTTTAACCGTGCACCGACTTTTTTGAAACGGGGAGATCTCCCCTTTTGGTCGTGCCACCGAATCATTTGACAACGGGGATATCTCCCCGTTTGGTCGACTAAGTGCTAAGAGTAGGAATACAATAATGTATGAAGTGAAGTTAAAATTTTTTGCTTGTCGAGTAATGTCGACGCTCAGCCGTGTGTGTTCAGCTTAGTATTTAATAGAGTAATTAGGCTTCCAAATATTAATTTTTATAATTAACTATGAATATCAAATGTTCCAAATTTTAAAATATAATTATTTATTTCGACTTCTAGTTATATCGATCAGCAAAACCTCAAGTGATGCCCGGTATATTGCATCCGTATGTTCCAGTGTCGCTGTTCCGTTAGTCCAGACAAGCTGATCTAAGTTGGCTAGTAGGCTACTTGTGACAACAATATGGGGATTTAATTAGTTTCATCATCATTCAGTTTATAATAAACAAATTGGTATAAATTAGCCTTGCTTTAATCACAAACAATATTGGAACTAGACAGACTGTGCTAAGATAGTGGACATTTATTGATAAATTTCTTGTCGTGAAAAGTATGACGCAAGGCAGTTCGGATTATATTTTAGCGTAATAAATACATTTTTACGTGAGTTTTAAAATAGAGGAAATACACAGGCAAACAAAACCGTGGGTCTGTTATAAACTACTTAACTGTTATTGAAATGCGCAACCATTGTAAACAGCCGTGTCATTGTATTTAAACTGCGGTGATTAATATGTTTACTATTTTAATTTTCGAATAAGGCACTTTTATAAAACCACCATTGTTTTAGAGTTACA
>DWIC01000837.1:0-10361 GCA_018248135.1 Battus belus | reverse complement strand
CTCGAAACCCTCGTGGGTCTATCACGACGGTTCGAGACCATGTCGATCCGTCGTCCTCCTCAGAGTCGCCGATGCTAGTGGGCATTAAGGCCCCCACACTAAGACGCCCGCGACTCCGAAGGCCCCGTTTCTGGTAGGGGAACACCATTCTTCGGATGGCCGTCGTCGCGATGCGCGTCACTTGCGCTGACGGTATCGTCTCAGAGCGGGATCTGTCCTCTGTCGATCCCGTTCGGTCTCCCAGAAGGTAGCCACGGTCCCCCACGCCGATGACCCTGCCTGCATCGCTGACACGACCGCTGGCAGGGAAAGGTCCTATCCGAGCTCGTCCACCTGGATCGACGGCTCTGACAGCCACGTCGGGCAGTCCGCGAGCGAGTGCGAGGCGGAAACCAGGGTCTCTTCACGGCAGTGGAAGTAGTACGCCATTGCTGCCCGTCCGATCTTAAACAGGTAATCGCCGAAGCAGCCGTGCCCGGTGATCACCTGCGTAAGCCTGAAAGTGAGCCTAACGTCTTCCCGTGGCTGCATCCAGACCTTGAAGCTCGGTAGGATAGCTCCAGCGCTCTGCGCCATTCCTGCCGTCTGATCGCCTCGAGTACTCGGTACGGCTCGCTCACGTCACCGTCGCTCCGGCGGAGTGTGCGGATTCGGTCGTAGACCCTAGCATTCATCTCCGCCAGGATGTCCACGGGCGAAAAGCGCGCCAGGACTGTCGCCGCTTCGAATTGTCAGCCTCTTAGTCGTACAAGGCTACGGACCGTACGACCCCGGCATAGAGGCGGCGAAGTTCATCCCTGGGTCCCCCGAGATTCGGTAGCAGTCTGTGCATGGCATCCGCTACCCTCATGTACCGCCCCACTAACACGTCGTGCCCACCCACGCAAATGCGCGAGTCGGGGGTTTCCTCGTGTGGACTAACCGGTGAGAACCATAGCGCCTCGGTCTTGTTCGGCGCTATTTTCAACGCCAACTCAAGTATTTTTGCGACGACGACTTCCGTCTCTAGCTCGGCGAGCTCCTTGGCCATCTCGAGATTGTTCCACCGGCCACCAAGGGCATGTCATCGGCGTATCAGACGACGCTCACGCCGGAGGGGGGAGACTTACTCGCAGAACCGCGTCGTAGGCGAGGTTCCACAGGAGAGGCCCCAGGACCGACCCCTGCGGCACCCCTCGCCGAAAGCTTTCATGTAGCCTATCGCCTGAAGCAGCACTAGGCATCGTGCGTGCGGCGCGTCATCTTCTGACAGACATCGGGGTCGTTGAGGCCCAGTCATAAAAGTTCGTCTTAATAACGCTCCCGTACTGTCCACTAGCTCACTCTCGACTCTAAGTTACCCCTTAGGATACAGTCTGATAACTGTTAACCGGAAAGGCTGATAACGTTCCTCGTTCCGGGTACAGTGCTACTGTAAACTAAGAGACTACAGAAGTAACTATATGCTGATCTACAAAAAGTTTACATTTTTAACCAAATGTCCAAGAGTTATATTGAGGAAGTCGCGATTCGCCTGGATGTTCTGCTCTGCCACAGAAAATTACATTGACAGAAAAACCTTGCCACCTAACATCCCTCTGCTAACAAAGCTGCAAGAGAGCGCAAATAATACAAACTTTACAAGCACAACAAAACATCAACTCTTAGAAGTAAATCGGCGCTTGGACATTCGCGAATTGCAGCGTGTTGTCATCTTCTTACATACAACCGAAACCTGTGTCCAGGAGTCCCGCGAGCACGAGCAGCACGCAGCCCCAGACGCAGCCGGCTCCGCAGCC
The DNA here is from genome assembly GCA_018248135.1 of Battus belus. Classification (NCBI taxonomy): domain Eukaryota; kingdom Metazoa; phylum Arthropoda; class Insecta; order Lepidoptera; family Papilionidae; genus Battus; species Battus belus. The sequence continues at coordinate 8,583 of DWIC01000837.1, read as the reverse complement.
GCCGCGGGCCGCTGCGGAGCCGGCGCAACCGCCGCGCCCCGCACCGCAGCAGCCGCCGCCACCGCCACGTACGTTGTCGTCATATCGTGTATTTAATTCACTACATTGCGTGTCGCGTCCATATCGAGTAGGTAGCTCATCTTTATTTTCAAAACCAAACACATATGTATTTATACGCTGCAACGATTTATAAAACTTCGAAAAAAAATTGAGTTCTCGGGTTTGCGGAATATGTTGCAGCCGCAATCGTACTCTCGGCAGGGCGCTGCAGCCGCTACCAGTTCGAGTGCCGGCGCGGCGGCGAGTGCATTGCGGTGTACAACGCTTGTGACGGTGTGCCGCAATGCGCCGACGGCAGCGACGAGGCGCCCGAGCTCGGCTGCCCCGCGCCACCTGGCACACCGTCGGCGCCAGTCGCGCGCACCGCGCCACCGCCCATCGTGCCCGCCGCGTCCGCCGCGCAGCTCGATGCGCACGCGCTGCCGTCCCACGTCCAGGTGTCCCCCCTCTTCACTACCTGAGGTTCAACAAATGAGTATCGACTAATGCTATACAGTTCTGGCGCGGCTTCCGCAGGTGCTCGAAGGCATGGAGGGCGAGGCGGCAGAGCCGAGCGCGGCTGGCGGGGAGGGCGCGAGCGAGTTATGGCCGCGCCGCCTGGCGCTGGCGCAGCACCGTCACCCGGGTAATTATACCGGAACGCAGAGATGCACACGAAGCACATTAAGCTACAGGAGACTTTTATAAGTAACGGTTAGTTTTTAAAAAAAATGGTTTCTCAAGCGCAATGGAACAAGAACTCCCGCCGGCCAGCACGCCGCAGAAGCTTCTGCTGTTACAACTTTGACGACGGAGCTTTATCCTCGAGATTCAGAATCGGCTTGTTTTAAAATATTAATATCAAATCGCGGTTGGTAAGTCGACCACATTTCCATATATTTCTTTCGGTATGTATGTAGTTACAGCATAAAAAATGTATCCCTAGTCCAAAACCGGTGACGGTGGGCAGGTGTGGTGAGCGGAGCGGGCGATCCTCGTGGCGCTGGCGGTGCGGGGGTCCGTGCGGACGGTGCGGGGGGAGGAGCGGGTGGCGCGGGCGAGGCGCCTCACATCTTCAGCCACCAGGGCGGGCTGATGCAGCAGGCTGCTTTTGCGCCCGCCTGGCCGCGCCGCGCCTGGCCGCCCGAACGCCAGAACGGTCAGCACACACTTCCTCCTCGTGCTCCTCTTGCAGTCTTATTCTTGTATCTTTTTAGCAGAACAGTTATGATGATATCGTTGAGAGAGGCCCTTGCGTCTTATAATACAATGTCAGAGGCACTCCGAGACCGCCATCTGAGAAATTTCTTTGCATTTTACATGAAAATAGTAAACATAATTGTTTCAAAGTTTATTTACATATAAGGCGTGGTGGATGCCTGGCGGTGGAGGACCGGAGGACCAATACTTGTTATCTTGTGTAATTTACACTTTTTATCTTTAAATACATAGGTTTGCGACTCCTCATAAACAAGTTTCAGCAGCAACAAGGACGAGCAGCGGCGTCGTTTGCGTGCCGCAATATTACACTGCAATCGCCAATTTGCTTGCCAAGTGTGTCGACAATACGCGTTAGCGACATTACACGAGGCCTATGCCATGCAGTAGGCGGCTATGGACTGAAGCGAAATAACGAGGATAGCGATTGATGATTGAATGTCGGATGGTGTACCAACAGCCAGGAAAATATTGCTGATGATCGTTATGCTAACGGTACAAACGGTTCGTTAAGATTTTCGGCTTTCACCTTAACTATATGCAATATGAGATGTTTTTTTTTTGTCTCTGTTTTATTATATTCATAAAGCTAATTTTTCTTACAGAAGTAGACACTATGGAAGCTCTCGGAGGCATGGGTGCAGTAGGCGGCGTGGGCGGTTGGGGCTACTCGCGCTTGGAGGCGTGGCCCGATGAACGACGCGCCTGGCCCGTCCCGCCGCGCCTCGACTCGGTACATTGCGTCTCCTCGTCCATAGCTCGCTCGATCGTCGGGCTCCTATAGCCGTGACGTGGTTAACCCGTTTACCGGGAGACCATTATCTTGTCTCCGTTGGTACGCGTCGGTGGCGACGGTACGCGTGGTGGGTGAGGGCTCCGACCTGTCACCCCAAGGAGACTTGTATCTCTACAGTACATTAATAACATTAACAAATTGTAACAAGTCCTGTTGTTATTAGTTGAATACGCAATGCCGGCGCAGGAGCTGCCCGCGTACACTGCGCCGAAGACGATGCCCGAGCTGCCGCTGTACTCTGCGCAGCGGCAGGAGGTGACGCTGCGCGACGCGCCGAAGAAGGGGCTCGAGCTGCACGCGCTCGGCCCGCCCGCCAGCACGCGGCCGCCCGAGCCTGCGCATTCCCCGCCCGCGCGTCCCCTGCCCGCACGCCCTCAGAGCACCACGAAGAAGAAAGCTTTGGTGGACTCGGTAAGTCGGAGTCTAAAATAATCACGTTCTACGTTTGAATCTCCGCTTTATTTTATATATCTTATAAACAACTGTGCAGTCGTCTTAATACGAGTCGTCAGCCCCGCGCCACGCGGTCGTCGGAGGAGTCTCCTCCAACGTGCCACCGAGAACATTGCGCGCGTTTTTGCCGCGGTAACATTTGGTACTTACGGTGTGCACCGGTTATACTTGATGACAGCGGAGAACAGACGATTGCTAAACAAACTTAACACGCACGCTGAACTGAAACTCCCAACATCGCCGATCGGTACCAGGAGTGACGTGAGTGACGTGAATGTAGTGGTCGCGGGCATTGTGTTGGTTACGTTTGTTTACTTTGTGTTGTGTTCAGGCGGAGGAGCGGGCGGTGGAGCGTGCGGAGGAGCGTGTGCAGGAGCGCGCGGCGGCGCGGGCCGGCTGGCCAGAGGAGCGCGACGGTCCGAGCGAGCGGCCGCCCGCCGCCGTACTGTTGCTCGTACTGGGTACGCGCCTCACACCTCGCGAATCGGTGCATCTAGTCCAGACACTGTCACTAGAACGCACGCTGTTTGTGCAGGCTCAATGCTGACGGCGGCACTGGGGGCGCTGCTGGCGTGCCGGGCGCGGGCCGCGCGTCGCCGCCGCCGGGCACACCCGCGCCTCGCGCTCGACGCCGACTACCTCGTCAACGGGATGTACCTGTGAGCGGCGCGGCCGCCTGAACTGCATGAACCAACCTTACTAACAAATTGTTCCGTTAAAACGGAGAGCAGTAATCGCGAGACGCACTTGTGCGATTAAAAAGATGACAGCGTCACGGCTCCACCTGCGGCATACCTGACGCCATATAATTATTTATTGCTCCGATTGTTAAAACTTACCCACGTCAAGTCATTGTTACAGTCACGATGATTGTATTATACAAATAAAGTTAGTAAATATAGGACTTTTGCCGCGGCAGCCGGCCGCGACGATTATGCTGCTACTCGTATATAGTATAATCATATTATATTTACATGCGTACACCAGTAGAGGGCGCGCGTGGGGGCCGCCGTCGCCGCCCCCGCTTCACCTCTAACGTTATGTAAAATAATTTTGTAAAATAGCTCGTGTACCTTGCACCTCACCTAACATTTGTACTTAGGCATAAGTAACACTGTAAACTTGTCTTTTCGTTTAATAAAGTTTGAAAAAAAAATAAACGATGTTTATTTTCATCGCGCTCCAGTGATGCAGTGTGACGGGGAACCGGCGCGGAGCAACGCCGAGGAGGGCAGTAAATGAAACTCGTGGAAACTGATTAACGTTTTAATAAGAGGCGCGCTTCCGATTTACGAACAATTAAAAAAAGGAGAGCGCGCCGTGGCAAATGTCAACTTACATCTAGCTCGCTCGATGAAGGAACATAAACAAGGAATTGGAATTTAAACTCAAACAATCATAAATGCACACCAGCACAGGTGAGCGCAGACTGCGCAGACGGCCTTGGCGGCGCCGCTCCGCGTTAGTCCTCTCCTGTTCGCGCGTCTTCAATACACACTTTTAAATTCATTCGTGGATACAATTTGGTCGTTTTGAGTGATCGGGAAGTTCAGGGCAACGTAATGCTGTTGGTACCCCGGGGGCCGCGCGCGTGCCGACGTGTTGATAGTATAGGAAGCGTGCAGAGATAATGACATTGATTCCTGGGAAAATATATCGCGTGCTCTATGTGCATCGCCGCATGCGCTGTGACTTGCGTCGCGATCCATTCGCAATGAGTGAACGCTCCCTCCGTCCGCAGCCCCCCGCGAACGCCTCCGAGCGCCTCCGCCCGCCTCACGTCACTCCCCAACATCAGACACCGGCGCGGCCACTCTCGCGTATTCATCACGATAAGGCACTTGCCGCAAGCCGGGGCCCGTGCATGGAAAGGCAACATTAAATTCATGTCAATTAGCAGTGTAGATATTTAACGGGACCCGCAGTCGCGGGAAGTGGCTCCGAGGCGCGGCGTGTGAGGAGGTGCGCGCTGGTGGCGGGCCATCCGTCGTCAGGGCATCCGCGGGCGATGCGCCAGCCGGCAATTCTCGAGGTAGAGGTCCTTGACCAATAAGTCGGCGGCTGCAAGGCGCGCGGCCAGGCGCTGCGCGGCGCGCTCGGCACGGGCGGCGCGCGCTCGCAGGGCGACACCGCCCCCGCCGCCGCCGGCCGCGCACCACGTGCAGCTCTGCAACGTAATGACGTTCCTAATGAGGAATAATAAACGTCCAGCAATGGGCCACACAATACGCCCACGATCTTACAATTATGGAGCTTTAAGCGGTACAGGATTCCGTCCGAGACACTTCAAATTGAATATGATTTGTAACAAGCTCCCGCACTACGCACTACGACATGCGAAAATGGTTGTGGAATACCTCGATAGATCTGTGGGCGAGATTTTTATAAACGGCACTTTTGTTAAATTCGACAAGGATATTCTTCCTCTAGTTGAGAGGACTAGGGATATGCACAGAACTACGCTGCAAGATTGGAGGAAAAATTCTGCAGAAGAGCAGCAGTTACCGACCTAACTGGACGTGGCCCAGCAGTTGTCAATGGGCGGGGCATTACGCGCATGCAGCCGACGGCTGTCGGGTCAGAATGGTTGTTGGCGATTTGGAGTCGATAAATGCGGCGCGGGTAAGCTTCCCCCTGTGTGTCCAAGACTGTAAAGGCCAAGAGAAGTCGCCTGAGTGGTCGGCTGCAGGTTTATTTAATTTTGTGACAACATGCGCAGCGGCACACTCACGAGCGGCGGGTGCGTGGCGGGCTGCACGTGTGCTGCGTGGCGCCGCTCGAGGTCATCGAGCCGACGTTTGGCTCGGGCCAGGTCGTCGCAGCGCGCTCGCAGCTGCGCCTCCGTGTCGCGGCGGTAAGCGGCGAACTCATCTTCGAGCGCCGTGACCTGGTGCTCGAGGGCGGCACACTCCTCGATAGCGGGCAGCGGCGCGCGCGCGAACTGCCGCTCGTAGTCGGCGATCTTGGCCGCGAGGTCGGCAAGGCGCGCGTCTCCGGCGCGCTGCTCCTCGTTGAACAACTCGCGCTCCTCGTCCAACTTGCGTGACCAGTATTCTTCGCACTTGTCGTACTCCAGCCGTAACTGCTCCAGGGATGACTCCAGCCCGCTGCAGAACCAAATTTTCACATTTGTTAAAAAAACTCAAAGCCTCCGCGGCGGCTCTGCTGTCCACAAGTATAAATCGTCATATTAGGCTGAGCAATGTCGACAACTTTGCCTCCATCCCTCGAGTTTACTGAACAAACTGTGCAGACATACCTAATAACATCCATCAATTGCGCTTTTTCCTCCAAAGGAATTTGTTTGATGGTATCAGGCGCCTCTGCATGCTTCGCGGCATCTGGATATCGACAGGGTTCAGCTTGCATGCGACTTGTCACTCCATTTTCCAGTACAGTCACGATCCGTGCCACAGCCAAACACGTTGTACAATTGTCGTCCATACTCGAGGACAAAGCGCGTATCTTCGCCACCACGTCTCTGAGTATCTCGACTGCCTCTGCCCGCTGCGTGTCCCGACCCACGACCAGCGATGACGAATCACATTCCTGCAAACATTGACAATTCTTTTATACGCCCTTATAAGACATGTTGCCAACTTGTTGACAACTTGTGTCGCATACTGCGGTGAGGAAAGTGTGGCCTGTATCATTGAATCAAATCATTTTCAAGTGGCGAACTTTAGCGCGTGCAGTTTTTTTTAAGCAAGAGACTATACCTGCCCCATACCTATGTGAAAATTCTTGTCTCTTCTATCGAATAAAGGTACCAACAGTGTGAATTAAAATGCTTACGGAGGGTTCGTAGAGAGGCAACGAGGTTTCGAGCGGCACTTCGTCGCGCCACGATGCGGGCGCGCGCGGCACCGCCTCCAGCTCCGCGCACAGCTCGTCGTTTCGGTCACGTAACGACTTGTTTTCGCGGCGGAGATCTTCGAGCATGCCCTCGAGGTGCGCCGCAGCGACGCGCTCGGCTTCAGCCGCGCCCGCCCCTGACTGCTCCGCAGCCCGGGCATCTGCCGCGAGGCGTGCGCGCTCTCGTTCCGCCTGCAGCGCCTTGTCCTCGGCGGAGAGCGCGCGCACCTCCAGCTCGAGCACACGCGCGCGCAATGCGCCCGCATCAACGCGCAACCGGCCCTCGGCTTCGACACGGCGCGCGATCTCCTCTTGCAAACGCAGACGCTCTGCCGCAGCGCGCTCGCGCTCGCCGGACATCTCAGCGGCCGCCGCGCGGGTCGCCTCCATGTGTCGGATCTCCACCTGCCGCAGGCTGGCCTTCAGTTCGGATTCTATTCGGGCGTGATTTTCATCGACGTCTTGAGCGAGGAGGCGCGCACGTCGGTTTGCCTCGGCGAGGTCGAGTCGCAGCTTGTCGCGCTCCGCGGCGGCGATACTCGCGGTCTGTTCCGAGCGCTCCAAACGCAACCGGAGGAGGGCAAGCGAAGCCCAAAACAGGATGTGACGCGCGTCCTTTCGGTCAGGAGGGGCCGTCAGTGCCTGCAGCTCATCGTCGAGTGCGCGTTCAAGGTCTGGGGACCGTAACGTCGCGGCCGTGAAACCCAACTCGAGGAGAAGCCGACGCGGACGCTGCACGCCGGCCCGTTCCCATGCCTCCACGACTGCATCGCTCGGCAGCTCGTCTTCCATCTTATTCTCTTCTGAACCCAATAGAGATTCGTGCGTCGTCGCCGTCGTGCCGTCCAGCGTGACTGCGATGGACGTGGTGAGCGAGGCGTTCAGTTGGTCGAAAAAATCACCAACAGTGACCTCGTCGCCGGGCACTCGATCAAAAACTCCGTCAACTAGTCGGCTGTCTATGCCACTCATCCGGAGACTGCGGCATAGCGCGAGGGCGCCGTCGCGATCGACGCGTCGCTCGTGATCTAGCTCGGCGACGGCGGCCGCAGCAGACTCGCGGCTCTCCACGGCGGAGGCGCTGCGTTTACATCGCATGCGCTGCCGGGCGCGCTCTCCGTCAAGACGAGAGTCGGAGGCCACGCGTGGTCGCGGCGTCGGCTCCGAGTCCACTTGTTGTGGACGCGATCGGCGCCCGTACTTTTTGGAGCCGAATATAAACTTGGGAGCGACCTCCCGTCCCGACGATTCCTCGTCACTATGCGCCGCGGATGGACCTGTTGTAGTGGCGGGCGCAGCCGGCAACTTGGCACCGGTAGCGGCTGTCGGCAACGAAGCGGACTCATCGCCACCCAGCACGGAGAGCAGCCCGTTACGGAACTGCGCGAAGGTGACGCGGCCGGAGCGCCGCTCGAACAGAGAGTCCACAAGTGCCACGCCGCGGTCTTCGAGCTGCAACGCATCACATAGGTCTAGTAAAGCAGATTTGTCTAAGGCTTCCTCGTTGTCTACGTCGAAAGTTTTGAACACGGTGTACAGCTGTTTTTCGTAGTGATTCATATGTGCACAATCCATAATTATCAAATACGGGACGGAGCTGCGTGACGGACGTGAGCTACTATGGCAGATTGTGATAGGCAGAATAGTTTCGGAGGATCACATGTTGTACAGTTGTAAAGTAAAAAATAAGTACGTGTGTACTTTACAAATATATTTTCAATCACATCATTCGACCTTACATATCGTTTGGCAACTGTCAAACTCTGTTCAATGTCAAATAGACAGAATAACGTCATTACATTTCAATAACTCACCATTAGAAAACTTAAAATTTAAATCAAAATTAATTCAAATAAAATACAATAAAAGTATTTAATGGTTAATTAACAACATATAAATATTTTTTTTATTAAAAATTGAAAATTTAAATTAAAACCTAAAATTAAAAGTTAAAATAATCAAGCTAAAACAAGTTATAATAGCTTATTTTTATTGTAAGTGTTCCAAACTACGCAGAAATATGCTTTTTTGTAATAAGTATAAAAGATATTCGTTAAAAAAATTCATACACTAAGTTATATTTTAAAATAAGATTTCATATCTAATGTAATATCCTTATTTTATCAAATTACATATATATTATTTTTAAGGCAAAAAAATTATTTTTATAGAATGTTTGTAATGTCATTTTTGATTGTATTGATTTTTATACACAACTTGTT
>DWIC01000836.1:0-10362 GCA_018248135.1 Battus belus | reverse complement strand
AGGATTAACAGACCGAGATTGGATTACTGTGATCAGATACGAACTATATTGGATGGATTCCTTTTTATCGTAATAGTTTTTAAGGTGTACTGTTCATTGATGGAATACTTTGATTGACATAGTTATTAAATACAGTGGAGAAATTAAATTGAAACTTGGCTAATTTTACTATTATTTGGCTGAAGTTGTTGGTCTTCATCTAAAATGATTTCACGGAGCGGAAGGGTCCGTGAAGCTAATTCTGCGGTTCAATCACTTCACTTTACAGATTTCTTGCTATTGGATAGTTACTTCGCTTTCTAACTATCGTATAATATGTATCTATTTATAATATTGCAATAATGTTCCGCTGTACTATTTTACGCATTCTTCATTTGGAACATTCTTCTTAGCTATAAAAGTGATTCTGCTAGCTTTTGTCATTGGCAGTCTCTGAATATGCCGACTAGTTTCGGTAGGTAACCCTATCTATCTATATATCTGTGTAAAACTTTGAGAAACTTGGAGGGGCTGAAAATCACCCCGACCGCTGCTTGTAACTACTACGCCGGCCTGTTGTTATCAGTGTATCACGAAATAATTTGATTTATATCTTATTTTTCTACGCCAGCCGAGACATATTTCTTATGAATCTTTTGCGGGTATAACAATTTAACTATATATGTATCGTTTATGTTTATGTATAAAAGCGCTATGGATGGACCATCTAACAGTTCTAAAAATCTTTTCAATGTAGAAACCTTGACGCAATACAAATTTACAAATGATGGTATCGCATAATAAGTACAGATATAAGTTTGCTTTTTTATTATTTAGTGATTACGTGAAGTTAGTAATGAGATATATAGGTTAATTTCAAGAAAAATATTTATTGTTATTTATGTCTGTCACTTATTGCGCAAGGTAAAGAGTTAATATGTTTCAGTATAATATTATCATTTTAAATACAGGCAAGGAGTGTTTTAGGTTTGTTTAGCAGTTGATAAATGGCGGGTGACTTAATGTCTATATTACTAACTTTTATTATATTATATTATATATTTTTAGTATGTAATATATTTTTGAGAATATTACGCTTATTGTCACGGTGTTACTCCGGTGAAATTCGAAACAAATTCGATTTTTATTGCTATTGATATGTAATGAAATAAATATCAATAAACTCAATTGTTAAAGTCGTCGGAAGGTCCTGAATGCGGGCCGCTTCTAGCAGATATAGTTTTAGGTAATCAATGGGGGAAGTCTATGTAAAGAAGACTTACTTCGATAATATAAGAAAATTAATAAAATCGTTGTACGGAAATAGATGATGAGGTATTAACAATAATACAGAAAAACTAAACTATAATCTTTTTTTAAAATTAAAAATGTTAATGTTTAAAAAAAAGTAACGTGGAGTAGTGAATGGCATTTCATTAAGCCATTAAAATGTTTTATATATAGCTGGTGCGATAAAAATACGGGACGACAGATGAAATGTTAGCGTACAACGCACTGTTACACAGGCGTTATGGATTATAATAAATGAACAGACCATTGTAGCGCCGCCGGCAGTGTTCCTCTAACAGCTAACTGATGAATAAAAGAATAGCATCATAAAATGCGGCGTTTAAACCACTTTAATGGTAAAGTTATTTTCCATAGGTCCTTCGAATGCTATGTTAGCTATAAATAATGCAATTTGCGGAATAGTCAGGTGTTTCATAAATACACTTGTGGTATTTGGCACGATATTAAGTATTTGCTGGTTATGACTTCACGAAATGGCCACGAAATGTGCACATACATGATTGTGTATAACTTTGTGAACATATATGCTTGTGTGAAATGTTGCGTTTTATTATGATGTGAAGGCAGACAGGCAACAATTTACTATTTCATAAATCATATACCGTCCGACTGATAAGGCGAAACTGGACGGTAGGCAATATGTTTTCGTTCATCACTTTGAATCATGTAATAGAATACTACCGTAACCGCTGTACTGCGCCTTAGAAAATCGCGGCTAGTGGTGGTGGGGGCCATGGAAAAAGGATTGCCGCTGTCACCACGAGCGTTGATCGAGGACCGACGCAGCAGAGCGGCTGTTACTTTCACCAGTTAAAAAAACCTTAACCTTGGAATACCGATTTAGATAGCACTATAGTACGTAATATTTTACGTACGGTATGATTATTTATTTCAGTCTGAGTAAGTTAAGAAAATTATCGTTATTATAAAAGTGTCCAGGTGAAAAGCGCAGAGGGCTTTAAGGTTTAAAGCTTGTTAAATTTAATAATGCACAGTAATTATCTCTGCGTACATGTTTTACCCTTTTCAATTAAATACCTTAACAACATTTTACGCATTACGTAATGTATGTGAGTAAACTGTTTAATCGTTATGTATTTAATTTTGCTATTTATACAGGTTTTTTTGGTTATAGGTTTAAAAGCAGTACACCTTTAAACACCATGTTTAAAATCATTAGTTTCAGTTATAATAAATCACTAAATGATAATGTAATATGAAATGGCGTTTTCAAAGTTCGGAATATTACGTATTAAAATTGCCAACCGTTATTGGTATGTCACATTCTAACAGAAAAAATAAATTAACGTTCCATATTTCAGAGTGATCAATATATACAGAATGATTAGAAATAAGTGTAATAGCTTATATAATATATTTAATAGTTGATCTTGAACATTCTGGAACATAATGAGTTATGTCCAATCTTCCAATAAATCTTTAGGCGATATGACGGTCACGAGAACATCAAAACGCCGACGGAATACGCATTTGATGTTGCGTTTCTGATCCAAAATGAAATCGCTCGCCATTTTGGAGAAACGTGTTTGGTTGCTGTAATGAGTATTAACCTACGTTTGCCTGTGTTGGTGTGTGTACCCTATATGCCTGCGTGAGTTAAACGTTACAGGAATTTCGTTAAGAAGTTCTTTATGTTATACACGATCATTTGATAATGAAATATTTTGCGTATTAATGTATTTTCATTATATATTATTTTTCAACAAGGTATGCCAACATCTATACAAAAGTTGACGTTAGTTCCATTTAACAAAACACAAAATTAAATGTTTGCTTTAAGAGGCGTTAACCTTAAACGTTAATTATTGAGTATAATAGAAAATAACATTAAAGGGATCTCTAAGCAATTATAATAAAATATGACACGAACAATCCTTTATATTTTAAACTAACCCTAGTCTATATTATTCTCTTTTCAGTGATATTACAATTAAAACAAAAGTAAAGTAAAGGATTTACTAAAATTGTAACCCTAAAACACTTTCAGGGTTTTCATTATGATTAAAATTATACAATCGTGAAATCCGTATCTTCGAAATAAATTATCACACGTGATAGATAAGAAAGGTTCCCAATGTTATTCAAGCAAATGGGATTCGTCTGCTTTCTCTTCCAATCCGGTATATGTGTACATGAATACCGTAACACTAATATGTTCCACAGTCCTCTCCCCATAGCGAATGACCGCTGGGACCAGCCCGAGTTCAACAAAGACCTCAATAGCTCGATTGAATGACAATAGCCTTCGACACGGACCAGTGCAGGCGCTCCCTATTTCCATCAACCGACACTCTTAACCGTTACCTATGGAATTATTTTAAACGTTAATACCAACATGAGAAAGATTATTTTCGAACGTGCGATATTTCCATGCCCCTAAATTTTAATATTTGATTATTCGCTTGGACAGGAATATCGACAAAATGTAAGTTGTTTATCGATATAAAATGTTTATTTAATGTGTATTTTTAAATAAAACATTATTTTAATACGCTGTAACAATATTTAACTTACGTACGAATTATACTTTAGAAAATAACTATTTTAATAAGCAAATCTTCAAGTTATACATCATGTTTTAAATTTTAAAATACCGAAGAGTGCCGCTTGTACCCTTTCCTCTTGGTCCAGATCAATTGAAACAGCTACGGTGTCTCTCAGACCAAAACAAAGAACACTTGCGTATAACTGTTTGTTAAACATATATCTTAAGGTAAACTCATATAGAAAATATTATGTCGGCACATAGTCGTTATATATATAATGATCAAAATAAGCATATTAATAAAACAAGAACAATTGTGTTGGCAAACTTAGCACTAGAAATAAAGATAAGCTACATTCATTAAGTTCAGACAGTATCTTAGCAACTCAAGTTTGGTATATATATATTACGTAAGAAATTTATTAAACAAAAACTTAAAAATTCTAAATTGGACTATTACTATCTATTGTATTAAGGAAGTATACGTGAACACAAAAAAACCTATCTGACTTTGTCGTGCACTCTTCTCAGATTGTGGTGTGTTTGAAACCCTCGTAGTTTTAAGTTAAAAAGTATGCTTTTATAGTGAAGCTCAATCTTATGCTCATGCTCTTCTTTCTTCTCACTTTGTACTTTAAATAGAATTTTTTTTGCTCTTACATCTGGTCTTCTGTCTTTTTGAAGCGGTTGGGCCATGTTCTAGTGCTTGGTCAGGCTGCGGTTAAACGAAGTTAAAACTTTGAGGCGTATGACTGGTTTTAATTAGACGTTTCCAAGGGGTTTAAACAACCCTAACATTGTTTTAGAAGTCGAATTTAAGTTGAAGGGCGATGAATTTTAATATTATGATATGAAGCTTATCAAACTCTTACGATTAAGCGAGTACTATATAAAAATAAAAGCAGCTGCCTTGACTTCTATCTCAATATGGCCGGCGTAAGCCATAAAATAGGACATCTACATTCAGAAGTAAAATCAAGCATACGACAAATTTATATTATATTTACATATATAAATATACAAAAATCTCCTTAATACATAAAATAAGTGGACCGGAAAGTAATGTCGCTTCTTTAAATTAAATTACACATACACATTTACAAGTTTTTATTTTTCATCAATAATATATTCATCTTCGTTATCAACAACCTTTTGTCATCTAGTATAAAAAATTTCATGACGGAGCGGTATAAATAAACCGGTTTATCTGAAAAATAAATGCGCGTCGAAAAGAAACGACATTACTCTCTAATAAATTTATCCTCGTTGCTTTCTTTGGGAGATGTCTATGCCTTGCAGTGGGCGTCTGCTGCTGATTTGAGGATGATTATATGAATTATTTTTTGTAACGTAAAGTAATAATTTTGATTGAAATCATTTCATTAATTTATGCCTGAGAGTATAAATCTTAATGTATAAATGGTTATGACGTTAATACGCAAATCGTGTAATAAAAAGTTTTTTCTGAAATCGAAATCGAGTATTTAACTAAAATTTACATTTCAATGTAAACAAAAAGCAATGCTGTCTATACAAGCATGTGATATGTTAGAGATGTGGTAAATCGTGCGAACATCGGCGCTATCGTCACGTAAGACGCATTCGACCATACGACACATTGTTAACCCACTTAGGGAATAGCTTTACTATGTTATTATCAACGTATACGCCTGGTAGATTTTAGCCGAGGCTAATTGCATATTTTCACAGTTACCACAAAATTTCTCCGAATCTATATTATAATGCATTAATCCGAATTTATATTGCATTAATTATTTATTCTTACAAATATACTGTGCTAATAACCTTCAGAAACATATTTATATAACGCACATTTAAATATGTATATTTACACAGTGTTATTGGTCCAAAATTTTTCCATGTTTTGCCAGGTTCAGAATATTGATTTTTTGGAGAAAAACCTTGCAATTAACGTTCGTTACTCTTTTAACGCCAATTTTCTAATTTTGTTATGATATACGGTATGTACGAAAAGTATCACGAAGTTTTGCTTACAGTTTACTTCGATTGCAGGGGCGTGGTGCATCATGAGTTCATGCCACATTGTAGAACGGTGATTAAGGAATACTACCTGCAAGTAATGCGCAATTTGCGCGAAGCAATCCGTCAGAAACGCCCGAATTTGTGGAAAATCAAAAATTGGCTTTTGCACCTCGATAACGCCCCTGCTCACACATCGCTGCTTGTACGCGACTTCTTGGCTAAAAGCAACACACTAATGATACCGCAGCCATAGTATTCCCCAGATCTGGCCCTCTGTGACTTTTTCTTGTTTCCGAAACTGAAGAGGCCCATGAATACCCATAGTACCCCCAAGATACAAAAAAAATGATTTTTTGAAGTGCTTCGAAGATTGGAAAAAACGTTGGCACAAGTCTATAATATCCCAGGGGGATTACTTTGAAGTGTACAAAATAGATATTCACGAATAAAATAATTTTTGAAAATACACAAAATTCGAAAATACTTTTTGAACACACCGTATATCTAAGCTACAAAGGTCATAGTTTTAACATTTGTCGTCTTGTTTATTATATATATCGCATGTCTGTTAGTAAACTTAGCATAAAGGGTTATTTAATTTCTGAGAAAATATTAACGGTAGAAACTTAACTGTATGAAAAAGTGGACATTTGTTTAAATAAAGAATCTTGTCGATTAAACAGAATAAACTTATAACAAAATATACACCATGGATGAAAATATGTGTACGACTTTGTTAATATAAAAAACAATATAATATAAATGAGAATTAACTTATACTTAATATTAGAAAATCGAACATTGTGTAATTATTCGGAGCTTCTTAATTTTATGTAAATTAACTTAAAAATTTTAAGAGTGTTGTATGATTTACATTCATGTGTAGGTGAGTACGTCTATAATTCCTCTTCGATCGAGCGGAAGATACTAAATAATGCTGACCATAACTACATTAGTTTATAACTGTCAATGTCCGAAACAATTTTTTTATAATATATAAAATTAGCGTCTGCTACATCTATTTTCGAGGTTAGTTATTTTAATGACTATGTTCGCACTTTCTGATATAAAATATTCAAATTCATGTTATCAATTGAAAAGGTTGTTGTATAGAAATAGCATTACATTACTATTTGATTAGTATTTGAAAAGCGACATTCTGGAACCAGTGTATAATACAAAGTTGACAGATATAACAAAATATTTTAAGCAGCAGAGCTTAAATAACATGCTGGCATACAGGCTCAAATCGTCAGCGTTACCTTTAAAAAATATAAGGACAGCCTCAATGTTAAAATAGTTCGCTTAAATTAATTCTATTACTTTCACAGCAAAATGTCTTACGGCGTACTAGATTTTTATTGAGTTTATTTGCCACAGTCGTTAATGCCTGTGCCTTTGTTTTTTTAAAAAAAGTTTTTTTTGCTAACTTTTTGCATGTCATAGTGTTTACTATGCTAATTTGTTTTAGTCACAAACTATTTGAACTAAATTAAGTAACTCCCTAATAATGTCCAGTCTTTAACATGACGGTTCGTGCGACCACCTCAGGTTACTCAGGTTACCACAGATTACAATTATTTGTGCGGATGTTACAGATTTCGTCACATCGATATATCTTGCGATCGCATCTGGTATCTAATCCCTGTAATACATGAACGAGTTCGCTATTGCTACCACAGCATGATGAACACTGTTTACAGCTCGAGGGTGCCTGTTGTTCGACGACAAAGATGACCGCCTCGGCAAGCTACTATGAGGTAATGCTGCTGGAATAAACTCATTTTACTACAGAAAGAGCTATTCGAGCTATTTAAAATTTAAGTTCTTCTAGATTAATAAGAACATTTAGGGTATGGAAGTTTTCATACCTATAAAACACAGTAAGTAGTGTACGAAAATACAATACCTTTGTATGGTCCAAAAAGTGTGAAAAGAATACAAAAAAGATTTCTGATTCATCTGACTTACATTAACTAATAAATGTAAAGCATTGCCGTACTATAACCACAGATTAAAATTTTACAATATGACCTCTTTTCAGGTGCGTCGAAAGCCATGTACTACAAAATTGATAATAGTCTTGTGGATTTCTCTAAACTCTTTTCGAATGTCAATATGTAGATTGCCGGTTCAATAAGTCGGTTAGGAAATAAAAAATATTTTGGTTGCAATTTTGTTGAACAAATATTGGGCAATGTTAATCTCTTTACATATTTTGTTCATGTAGTAACGGGATAACATCAAAATTTCAAATATTCTGTAGTTCTCGGGCTAAATATATTATTGGTAACTTTTTAAGCAAGTCATAGTTTTAATTTAACCATTTCATGCATATTAATTTATTAACGCGTGAGATATTCACTGTTTTAGGATTAATAAGTTTTTTTATTATGTAATTTAGTCGTTCAGTAATAGTGGTGTTCCGAGTTCCGGTAATTCCGAGTTGTAAACCGATTAAAAAAATTAAAAAAAACAACAAAAAGTTTATTTAAGAGAAAATTTTACGGAATAAAAAATAAGACTATTGCTTCTTAAAGTGTATGAAAATATATATGGCAACAAAAACATTAATGATTTTCTTAGAAATTATTGCATACACTATATAAATACTGGAAGCAAAAACATTCTGTGTACCAATTGATCTACCTGACCTATCTGACTCTACTTCATCGAGTTAGTAAATCTTTCTATGAACAATGTATACGTTCAGGGGCGACTCTAGCTCGTACAGCGTCCGTGTGCAATGGAAGCCTGGCGCCGCCGTGGTCGTAACAAAAAAGCATTTTCATATTCCAACCAGGTATTTTACTAGTAGTTATAGCTTACAGTATGGTATTAGTTAATGCCTTTCTTCTTACGACGACAGAATAAGACTCATTGTTTTTATGCCTGTAGCACGCACAACATGATGGCCCCAGACGATAATATGTACGTTAAGCCGTCCCTGTATACGTTTCTACAATAGGATCTTAAAAACTATACGTTCTTTGACCCTTTTACTTATTACATGTCTTATATTGGGCGTTATTTTTAAAAATACATGTTTGTACGATAAGCGTTACTACACTGCAACTGAATACATAAAAAAACCACGGTAACGTTGAGATTACTTGGAAGTAGGCCAAGTGTTGTTTATGTTTATCTTTACATTGTTTAAAAATAATTCATTGTCGTGAAGTTATTAACTACATACAGACAACGTATATTAAAAATGAATATATAATATATTCAATCATTAAAATACGCATCTAACAACGACATCAAACGGCGTGGAGTATTACTTATTTTATTTTTATTTTTTTATATCTTACTGGCACAAAATTTAACCAATAAAGAAAAAACCTTTCATAATTAAGAACGAAAATTAAAAAGAAGACATTAGTCTCATACCAATACATCTGTCAGTGACGATTTTATTATTAATACATTTTTGGAAAAGTTTTAAAAGTTTCAGTTTGGAATAATGTAAATATAACATTTAAAATGGTACGTTTATCTTATTATATTATTTACTGTGAACAGTGATGAAATGGAACAACCTACCGTTGTCGTTGTTTCCAGCTAGCTTGGTAGCCTTCAAGACGACTGAATAGCTATCTTCTAGGCAAACATGTACCATCGTCACTTATCCTCACCTATCATCACTTAACATCAGACGACACAGATGCTTTGCTCTATAACCACCTAAAAATGGTTTATTATGGCGTATTAGGTTCTACTCATAATCATTAAACATTTAGATAAAATAAAATTAACCCCGATATACGTTTAAAATGTTTGCCATTTTTATTGTCTCGAAACGCCGATAAATCATATGTTTTGATCTAGTTTAATTGCTAAATATATTATATTGAAGCGGGTAAAGTCAATCGAATTAGAAATTACGTCCGCAGAAGACTTAGTAACCGTATACACAGACACAGTATACGTCAGACACGTAGTTCAAAGAATTGCACGTTCGAAGTGGTAAATGGCGGAGTACTCGTGCAACCGACGTCCGTTCGCAAAGAAGGGTGTTCGAGCGGCGTGGGTAGCCCTTCCTGTAAAATGAACCGATGATGTAGACAAAGTTGCGGGAAATCGTTGGTTCATTGGGGAAGACATATACCTTCCAGAGGGAGTCTATCGGCTGACACGATGATAGTAATATTGGAATCATGAGTTAATTAAGCGCCGGATAAATAATCTGTAATATATATGTAAATATGTTTTTGGTTTAGTAAATAACAACAACAACCTGCAACAAATCACATATTAATTGGTACTATTTTACTCTATCAACCGAGTCAATCCAATGATTATCGGTAATAAACTGCCGGTTGCGATAAGAACGGTCTTTGCTTTAAATGTTTGCTTATTCCAAATGATATTATTTGTTTTTTTATATATGTTAGGTAAATAAAATAAATAACCAGTACTATTGGAAATTGAAATGCTCGTCAAACGGTAGATCGTTGATGTAGATAGAGAGTATGTAGATCATTCGACTTTGTGCATTAATTACATCGGATTCCCACTGTTTACAATCAAGTTTCCAGAGAATAAGCAGTTGTATACTC
>DWIC01000835.1:0-10362 GCA_018248135.1 Battus belus | reverse complement strand
CCCCCCCCCCCCCCCCCCCCCCCCCCCCCCCCCCCCCCCCCCCCCCCCCCCCCCCCCCCCCCCCCCCCCCCCCCACCGTGATACATTAAAGGTTTATGAAACTTGTTTATAAGGATTAAATGGATTGGATCGCTCAGGACATAAACGATCCTTACATACTCCGTAAAATTATTCTTGAAGCCACTCGTAGCGCGTTACGTGTTCATTATCAGCTTACGGCGGCTCCGTACTGAATATAAACCTGTCCGGTTTGCATTTAGAACTTAAAGCACGGCATAAGCTCTAGCTTGCGACTTCTCTTTATCCGCCAGCTTCATTTCTAATAGCAGCCGAAACGTAAATGTTTACAACAAAAAATTAAAGTTTTTTATTTATTGCCCAGGTTTTATATGTGATTACATTGATGTTTAAACTTTATTCTATATTTAAAATACAGTCATGTGAGTAATGTTTAACACACAAATGTTCAAAAGTTTTCGTTGTTACGTATCCGTTGTATACGTTGTTAGCATAGCCTTCTCCTGGAGACTGCAGTTTTCCAAGTCTTTCTTTAAGACAATCAGATATCAATCAAGGTTACGTTGTATTGACGAAGTATTTACGGATAGTTTCATATAAAATATCTACTAAATATTGCGATAGGTTTAAATTGCGTAATCTGGTATCCGCGGGCAAAACGTAGGGATATGGAAAAAGAAGCAGTCGGAACAAACTGCAGTCGGCGCGCCCTATGTGAAGTAATTCTTAAAAAAGGCTGTAGCGCCACGTGCACGGCGGGTGGCGGAAGGAAGCGCACATAAGTCACTCAGCGAGCGCCCACTTCCGGCCCCACACGTGCCCGGCCAGGGCGGAACCTTACACCAATAAGACCTATCCGACTGGTCCGCTCGAATGACCTACTGGCCTCTATAGCCGAAGAGAAAATAACAAATTTGTAACAATCTATGCTGTAGCTATTCAAATAAATATTTACACATTTGTAGCGCTGGCTAATGCAAAAACTTAAGTACAAAAGACTACTTTACCGACATTTTGTCTCGTGATTTTTTTTTTAATTTAGCTGCTCCCGGTGGACTCACTGCAGCAACATTGTAACCATATTCCCTAAACTTGACAATAAGACGAAATTTGTATTTATATTGATTAGATCTTGTTTGGATTAAGCTGGAATAACTTACTACAAGTAACAGTTACTGAGCTTTGTCAAATATACCTCCATCCGCAATTTAAAAATATTTTTAAAATGGTCACCGCTTACAAATTGTTAACCCTAGGCGTAGACCCCCGTCGGGTCCCCCGAGAACATGAGTCCAGCATTTTCAAACTGATGAACAGATATCCACGAAGCGATAAGCAGGTTTAGAATAGCAAGGCCGCCAATAGTCGATAGAAGTCAAGAATGTTCATCACATTGAGTTCTGTGAAACATAATTTTTATGATGCCTAGATATCACAGTAATCCCAGATGCAACTTCCCCGATGGCGAGATTTACTTCCACCCATACAAATAGAGACAGGATATTTGACCTTGATATTTTGTGACCAGACCAAGTAATTCGACAGTAACAAGAGAAATTCCTGGCCATGTTATGTTTCTTTTGTTTATGTATATTATAATATGTTTTTTTCTGTTTTGTTACTTTATAGAAACATATATCAAAATCTATTATTTAATAAATAAATAAAACATTTAAAAACGTTTATTCTTAATGTATGCATTAGTTTTTAATATATGTACGGTATAATTTTTCGTATGTTTATGTTAACGTTGACGATGTGCCGCAACTTGTAAAATAAAATAAAATACGTAAGATGAGAATGATTTACGAACGAAATGCATAACATCAAACCATGATCGAGGCACATACCATTCATGTGATACGAGATGCATAGATGAACCCACTGTTTCAATTTATACCTATCTATTCTTACGTCCTTATCACTCGGTCCATGAATAAAAGGTTATCTTACATTATCTTATAGACATCTTTATTATGTTTGAGGTGGCAGAATGCCGAGGACGTTTGGACTAGACTTTACAATAAGCAGTCACATTACTTGTTTTACCGCAACGTAAAAAGTACTAAGCAATAGAAATAAAGACAAGCTCCTGTTACCTTTTCTGTTGATTTAAAAGTATAGTGAAGAGCGTAACAAATTATTGGAATAAAACATGTGATGAATTTAAAAAGTCATCAAAGTATTGGTGAAAAAACGTTAGTTATTATAAAGGATTTTGAAGTGATAATCAATTTAGTAATGAATTGCTTTAACTACTCAATTAAGTAAAATAGTGGGAGCAATCACAAAACAGCAGGTTATATCGGTTCATATCGTCATATCGTCATATCGCACGTGTTTGTTAGCCTCGTAGTCGTGAGTAAATAGTATTACTATTGCAAAGGAGCTCGATTTGACGTCGACGTGTGAGCACATAAGAGATTCCAAGTGGATAATAATACGAATGAATAAATAAACCTGCATAGAGCTACGAGTGCGTTGTCGACGCGGGAACAATTAGTCCGTTAATAAAAAGAGCACCGCGCTGGCCTGGGAACCGGCCGGAGGTATTAAGGCAATCAGTACGCGTCTGCTGACGATGGTGTAATTGCACGCGCGCTGCCGGAGATTAAGGATGACGCGACCAATCAACGCACATTAAGGTCCGGATGATTTGTGGCGCGAGTCCCGGCTGCCCCGGCCGCCCCGACCGCCCCGGCCGCCACGGACCGCGGGCGCGGGCGCGCTCGCATTAATTAGCTTTATGAGCAGGAGACTAGCTCTCTACTACACTACTTCATATAATTAATAATTTATTTATGCTTCCAAGTTGGTAAGAGGTTAATCTTCTTTCTCTGTTACCTCTTAGTTTGAAGGTTTTAAAAGGTCGTGTCGATCTTGGAAGGTCTTGACAGGACCAATAACAAGCTCTTCCCGTGTTACGTTACCCTATCCTTTCCTTAAGGCAGTAGTAATGTAGACTCCGATTATTAATTTAACTTAATCGGAGCATTGGGTAGGTGACCCACCAAGCGATTTTCAACCGCTAAACGCCCACTGGCACTGGCGACTCTGATGAGGACGGCCAATCGACGTGGTCTGGAACCGTCGTGATAGACCCACGAGGTTTTTGGGGGTAGCGCGAATGCGCATACCTCGAGACGGGCTATCTCGGATAGAATAGCAAGGCGCGCGGAGCGATCGCGTGGCGTTCCCTTATCGGGAGATACCGCAATCCCCCACATCACGCAGATGGCGATCACCGAGTAGGTTTTAGTGGGTAGAAATCTCACATACCCAGGGGTATCCTTCCCCAGAGAGCGGGTATCTTGAATACCGGAAGATTTTCCCACCGATCCCAAAAAAAAAGGTAGGATTGTAAAACCAATATCCAGTGGGATGGAATGCAAGTTTTACGATTGAAATAATGATGATGAAAGCCAACGCTGGTGTTCCATTACTAATGATTTTTTTATTACGGAATCTATATTTTGTATGTGGCAACAACACCGGAACCGACAAACGCTCCAGCTGCATTTCCTCTGATACACAAAGTCAAACGATCAGTTGGACCAAATAGAGCATAGTATATATAAGTTTGATTCTTAGCTCGAGTTCACAATATATATATCTCGTGCTAATCTATTTAGCTCAGTACTCGTGTACCAGCGTGTGAGCGCGGCGACGCATGCTCGCGCTTGGCGAGCTTTGTTTATCGCCGTCGTTTACATATATCCGTCGTTGAAGGCGCGCTCACTTGCAATGTGTCAAATTGTTATATTTAAAGCGACATTTCAAACGGCTGTCTGCTCACATATTGTCTGCGGAGTAATCTCCTATTATCATATATGCGTAAGTAATCTGTTCAGGTATGTGAGCGGCATGGCGGGAAATGCAGACAAACTACTAACCGTTTGATCTCTATACCCGGTATGCTTCTTTTCAGTTGCATCTTTCCCCGTCTCACTGCTTACATATCGCAAGCAGTGATTATAGACTGTATAAGTGCTAATCCTTAGAATATGAGCGACAAATGGAGAGAAGTAGACAAACACGAAGCCGCCCTTTCTCTATATCTCGTGTGCATCTTGCAAATCGTATCCTGTCTCGTCTCACCGCCTATTATACCACAGGCGGTGACTATTGTATGCGTGCAAAGTGCTGAGCTTCTCCTGAGGATGTAAGGGACAAGACGGTGGAGACAGACAAAATTGAAGCCGTCTGTTTTCTATATCTCGTGTGCATCATTCCTCAAGTCTTAGCAAATAATTTCTAGTACTTGTAAGTTAACAGGATCGAACCCGAGAAGGGTGTAACGTGAGAAAACGTGACTTTTCTATAGGGCGTGATTACATTGTTCAACCACCTCAGTGTAGGTTGTTGAAAATTCCTTGTACCCCTGTGTTTCTCCCTGAGGGAGCAAAGTATCTTCATCCAATTTGTTATAAAGAAAAAAAATGTTAACGTTGCTAAAAATGCAATACAAGGAGGTTTAGACATAGTGTAAGTATAAGACGTGGACAGCTACATCGGATTGTCCAAACGACAGGCAGGCCCGCGCATCCGGCCGGGACCACTTCTCAGAACGAGCTGATTTATCGGCGCTCACTGGCCTCGTTTCAGGGAATCGATTAAATCATTCGATGCCTCGTGACACACGGACCATTACATGTTCATTAAATGTCAATTAAAGTCACCTTCATATTCTATTTCTGAATTGAAATGTCAATTATTCAATTTACGTGTAAAATTGTACATATCTTAGGGTTTTTAATAATTCAATAATAACAATTAATTCAGTTTAATTAAAATCATAAGTCTTAATTCATGGACAATAGCACTCTGAGTTTCGAGTTCATTGACCAATATTGACAAACGAATAAAATAATATAACAAACTTGTTATGACTGACAAATGTCTTAGAAATTTTGTTTGATTTTTTTTAACAGTCCATTTGTACATATAATTATTTTAAAATAAATTCTCTTATCTAAGTTACAACGGCTAAAGATAGTATATTTAAAATAAAATAGATGGGATACCTAACACTTGATACTGGTCGTAGCTGTTCACCAAGTCATTTGGTCAATATTACAAGTCGAGTCAATATCACCGCAACATTTATACTACGTATCAAAATTTTACATATGAAATTATCTCATGGCTTCTTAAAGTTGCTAGTTTTAAAAGGTAAAATAAAACTTTGGACATCAAGTCTACAAAGACTCTAGACAATCTAGACTAAAAATCATTCCAATATTAAGATTTTTATGTTATAAAAATGTATGTAGTAAATGGTAATGATAATAATGAATAAACTTGGACCAGCCTGGTAAGTCCAACTTCGAGAAAAAGATTTGGAGCGGCGACCACGAGCCGGTGAACGCAGCGCGGGTAGGCCGCCCACTTGGTGGATCGACCACGTGGTTAAGTTGCGGGAGGTCACTGGATCCGGGCAGCGCTGGGCCGGTTGTCGTGGCGATTTTCGGGGACGGCCCATACCTTTCAGTGGGCTTTTATTGACTGCAAGAGGAATATAGCTTTACCTTGTTAAGGTTGTCGAAAGATGTTGGACGCAGGCCGCTTCCTACTGGATGTCGATACAGCTTAAGAACAAATAGTAAATAAATAAACGCACTAACTTACTGTGATACGGGTCCGCACGTTTCAAATAAAAAAACTGATTTAATAACTATTACATGAATTAAATCGTGGGCATGAATTTTGACTTTAACTTCCTTTTTAATAGCAACTAGATGTAATTTATACATCGATAAAGAAATATAAAATAGTGTGTGTGACGTAAAATTCACGAAAGCAACGTGTAATAATTCAAAATACGGTCTCTTGTAGGAACTCTATAATTTAATCATTGTATGCAATAGAAATTGTTCGCACCTCACAAACGACAATTGGGAGAGCAGAGGTAATAAATCACAGCGCTTCCTGCTGCCGGCGCGAGATGCCCGAGACATGAAGCAGTCATCGCGAGCATTACCGTCGCCTCTGCGACACAACAAGACCAATGGATCTTCTCGTTACTTCTTTTTAATAACAAAACAATGTGAATTTTGACGTTTGCTGATACGTTAACTCAGGCAGGTGGCTCTGCGAGAATTAATAACAATTAATTGATTTATATGAGCTGGCAACAATGCTACAATAATATATGCAATATAATACACTACGAAAAACTTATAACTATACCACTACACTGTAAAAGTTTTGAATACTTAAGAGCGCATTGTAAACGTCACGGTGAACAGTGTAGGTTCAACGATAGAGGACTGGGTCTTGCGGTCGCAGGTGATTATATCAATTCCTGAAATTGATTTTATTTAATCCACACTTTGCGAACTGATAATAAAGGATTGTCTCCGCTCGAAAACAAGTGTTCAGAGGATGAGCGGGGCGTCCTCTGCTTACCATAATACCATACTGCTGCTGCGATCGTGATACCCACCTGCCAAGCGTGGTGGTTATGGACTTCCCCCCTTGTCTTTGGCGGAGCCTTGCAGTGGACAACAATGAATTAACTAAGATATAAGTCTTTCAAAAACAAATCCTTATTGTTACTATTGGATCCTAATCAATTTTTACTATTATTTATATTTCGAACCAATAATCCTAATATACTTAATTGCTGGGACGCTGGAACTGGTGTCGATACATAAACACGAAGTCGTGTAGTATATAGGGTCAATCAAATGATTCATGTAAACTTTACGGCTCACGGACCCCGGTTCCGTGGGCCCGTTTCGATGAAGCTATAAGAGCCGCATAGCCTATTATATTAACGTCCAACAAGAAAATATACCCAACACCATCCATGTTATTCATGTTGATAATTCGAAATCGAAAGTTATCTAAAAGTTTTATCTTCAACAGTCAAATAATGTATTCAAATATATATTCTTTACTTGTATTTGAATTAATCTTTGTTATGTGAAACTTTACAGAACAGTTATAAAATTAGTCTTTAGTCTTTAGGTTGTCAAATTTGTAACTTGATATATTAATACGTTATTTTACAAAGAAATTAACCCTGAATTCAAACAGAAATCTTCCATTTGTTTAAACCTGTATAAGTCACTTCATAATCGCCGCCGGATCCGGAAGGCCCGCCATATTGTGTGAAGTCGGCCGCTTGTCCCGTCTTCCGCGCTGTCGCACCTGTGAAATCCATTTATAATGCTACGCGTAAGCAATTCTAATTCAGAGTAATTTCAATCTTGTTGCTATTACCAGAGAGTTTAAATCTTAATCGCTAATACCAAAAACAGGACAGCGATGCTCAAGTTGAATCCATTTATGAAATTTAACTTTATGTACTAATAGTCAAAGTTGAAATTGCAAAAACGACCCGATTCAGGTGATAATGTAATTGTATTCCATTCAGTGAATACTTGATCATCATTTTGTCCAGTATTTAATGCCTCAATAACAGTCGACGTAATTTTAACTTTATTACGACCGTTTAGGTTGAAATATGGATTGTGCGGACGAGTTCATGTGCTAAGCGAATCGAGGAGTAATCTTTTGGAAGCCGATCGCCGGATTTGCAACCGTATCACTTAGCATTTAGGGTTTGTTTTCATTTGTGTTTGTTATACACGCGTGCGACCACGGACAGGTTTCCGTTGCGAGGCATATCTCCATTGTTTTCGCGTCCGAATGCGAATTAATACGGATTTTCAGGTAACGCGTACGAGGCAGATTGCGAGCTGTCGCCGCCTCGCGTCCCTCTCGCATCCTCCCGCGCCAGTTAGGGTCCTCTGTGGTGTACGGAGTGATTTGTCTTTTTTTCATGTTTACTTTTTATGATCAAGTCGACAAAGTTTTATTTAGATTTATGGACTTCACCTAGAAGGTCAAAAAGGATTTGTTTAGTACATGTTTCTCCCAGAAAAGTTACGGATCTGGCGGTGTCTGAAGAAGCCTAGTTTCAGATTACCTTTTTTCGGGACAGAAGGAGAATTATCTTACCGGAAAAAAAGGCCTGTGCTGATTCAGTCGGTGTTAATCTGACTTAAAGAAGTATATCCGTCACGTTAAACAAATGCTTGCTGTTCATTGATTACCAATTCAGTCATATGACGTCCACTCAGCGATATAAACAACCCGCAGATATCCTCAGGCCAGGCAGGTGGTTAGCGTGAACGTCTTTTTACGACATCAATAAGGTGGATTTTGTGAGTCCGTGATTTCTGTTCCACAACCTCAAAGTCCCAACGGCAATTTGTTCAAATCAAAATGCTAATCCGCTTGACGAACTTCGTTACTTTCGTTCGTATATTGATTCCATTTAATAGGCTATCAGTAACTTTAAAAAACAGAAGCCATAACACCGTTTTAATAGAAACACCACGTAACGATGTAACGTCAGCAACTAAAGATCGTTAATCACGTAAAGATCACTCTTGTCGCTCCTCGTGCTAGTTGCAAATTTTCCCGGTGTAAATTCTTTTTCCCGGAATTTGTGTAAAAAAAACCGCGTCGTCATTGTCAGAACAGTTTCCAGTCATTGTGCACCTGCCACTTGTGCTGTAATTAATTATCGTCACTCCGTGATCCCTCCCCCTCCTCCTCCCGCCACCCTACCTTGCTGCGTTGTATCAAGGTGCTCCTATTGTTTTGGACAGTTCGGTGCCACTGTTAGTTAACGGCAACTTGATTATTGATTAACTATGTTTAACCTTGATTTTAGATAAGCGTTTCGTAGCTAACTCGAGTGAACCGTGACTTTCGTCAATTAAAAAATTAAAAGAGAAATATTAACAGTGTAAAGTACATTTATTATTTCTTTCTTCATAGAGGTAGATTGATGGACTGAATGAGTCATATTATTTTTTTTCACGTTCCGCTGCACGTGGAGTTCGGAAAATGTGGAAGCTCATAGTTGTAAGCAATTTATAGAACTGTCACCTACTTGTTGGATAGAGTTGGATAGGAGAGATATCTAGAAAGCCACCGTGCAAAGCTCCATAAACACAGCTAACAGAAAAGCCTTGACAAGTATGGTAGCGGAGATTTAGAAGTCTGGTCACCAGCCCCAGTCATGAGGAAACGACTAAGAAGAAAGCCTCTTTTATCTTCAGGTCTCCACTGCAACTGTAGCCTCTCCCGTGGCCTTCCTCCGCACTTTTTAACGGTACGGTGAAAATGCTAGTGGATAACAAAGATTCAGTTGTGAATACAGGTTCAAAAAAATAGACGTTTGAAATAAAAAATACTTTGACTGTACTGGACTTCGATATATTATTAATTGTTATTTTAATTGTGCGCTAGGTTGAATGTAGCCGCTAAGAGCAGTCGTTAGCGGTGGCGATGGCGATGGCGGTGGCACCGGGCCGCTGCGAGGTGTCTCCTCGTTGATTAACGAGCGCGGAGACGTGTTTATTGTGGCGTGCTGCGAGTCACTCAGTCAGCGGGGCCGCTCTGCACCCGGCGACCTGCGGAATTACTTCGCCGATAAACTTTGTGTGCCTGTGTCTGTACGCAGCTTATACCCTCTTGTCTTGTCTTCTCTTTGCTATTAATGTGATAATTGAATAATAATAATAATAAAATTAATTCGTCCTCGTACAATGCAGAACTAATACCGGAATGTGTGCTACTTTGCACCCTATTGGGAAGGCATATAGTAATCGCCTCTCTGATTTAGTATCTCTATAAAACGAAATCAAGACGAAAGACGTGTTGTTGTGTAGTTTGTTGTTGCTTCTTCACCACGATTACAACACCTTGTGAAGCAGACTAGACTCAAACATTAAATAGACGATGAATAACAGTTCAGTTAAAAGTTACAATTTTGATTTAGTGAAACCGACCTTATAGAAACGAGTTCATTTTCAATTTTAATCTAATTATGTAGTTAATATAATAATTTAATATTCTACGGAGAATACAATAAAAACATAACAATGTAAGAGGAAAAATTAAATCCTTTTCAGTACTATACATAGTAGTTATTTAATTACCGATTATACTTTACACTTTGGATCATTTTAAGTGATGACGTGTGTACGTCACAAGAAAATACTCATTGAACTCGATCTATGTATTTGAAAATAAGTGTCTGTACTCGATAGATTCAAAAACCACATCCAATCGCAATTTTGTTCAGTTTTTTAATTAGATTCATATAGCACCTATTTTGACCTCCGTATAACAAATTTTTATGTGGACTTTTCTTTTGTAAATTTATCTTTATTACAGTAGTTATATCATTTTATTGACAAGTTGTATTATCCTGTATGTATACCTTTTAGTGTAACAGGATATTTTATTTTTTTTTTGTAAGTGTTTGAGTGCGTTTGACCTCAATCTTGCCTGATGGGAAGCAACGATGAGATCTAAGGT